>JABFQD010004138.1:0-12185 GCA_022817045.1 Psix sp. ZL-2020 | reverse complement strand
ATAGAACATTCCAAGTTAAAGTTAATCAAGCAATGTCAGAAAAGAAAGAAATATCACCAGGAATATCACAAGGTTTGACTCTTGGTCCTAGATTATTCTTATACCTCATAAATGACATATCTAAGCAACCAAATACAGAAATAGAACTTTTTGCTGATGACACGGCCATATACTGTACATCCTGGAGTAAATCACATGCATAACATATTAATATTTTTTCACAAATGAAAAATCAAAAAAATGAAACAAAACAGAAACCATAATTTTTAGTCAAAAGAAGAAAAACAAGTACAGATAAAAAGAACTACCAAAAATTAAAATACACAAGACAGAAATAGAATATTCAAAAGAAGTTAAATGCCTCGAAGTCTACCTGAATACGAAACTAACCTATTCAAAGCACATCCAACAGACCATAATTAAAACGTTCACATCACAAAAGCAACTATACAGCATAACAAAACCAAACAGTAATCTTTCAACTAAAAACAAAGTCAAAATTTACGAAACACTAATAAGACCAATAATGTTATATGCCGCCGTGTAAAAACTGACAAACAGCTACAATAATCAAACAACAAATGATGAAATTAGAAGAATAACCAACATACAAATTATCGAACAATGTATATTGAATCAAACTCAAAATTTTTTTGCAAACCAGACAAATTTCTCAACACTACTAGCAAACATGGACAAAATAAACAGAGAAAATACTCCATGCAGATTCAAATATAATTTACTACATGATAAAATAATAGAAACAAATTGAAAGCTTAATCATACACAAACCAAAAATATCGAATCATTTACAAAAATTATAAACTAAAGCAAAACACAATGACGAAGTAGATAAACCTATATAGATAGGAGCTACTTGTCATGTACAATAAATAACAGCAGGGTGGTAGCTGAAACTAATTAATTCACCGAATAATGATGTTGATGATGACACAATAACCAGTTTTTTCGTATCGAGTGACCAGTAACACTACGCCGCACTTTGAAGTCCAGACGGACGAAACCTGCAGACCAGGACCATTCCATCCACGGAATTCCGTTCTTCTATAATAGCCACACCATCGGCCTTTTTCAAGGCCAATTCTAAGATTAAATAAAGTTTTACCTTAACCCCTTCTTACCAACATCTTTCAACACAGCTCCTCCGACGTCCAGTCGCATTCTGCCGACACGTGATTAGACCCCACGAAAATGGACCCTCTTCGCCAGAAACAGGCGCAGCCGTGATGGCGCCAACGACACCAGTGATGTGTTGGATCTGCCTAAAGACTGTTGGACATTTTCGAAATCAGTGTTCAGAGCCAAAATCTCTATATTGCTATCAGTGCGGCACGCCTAATGTTAACTTGTCGAAAATGTTCGGGAAAAGAGTGAAGGAGACGCCACCGGGAAAAACGCGGTTTCCTGAAACAATTCACTCATCCGCCCCTAATTAATTTTATCAAGCGAAAATGCCAAATCGATTTTCATTATCGCTTACAACATCGGCCATCCAATTTTCAGCATGATGGATTCAGGTGCTACGAGCAATTTTTTTGGTTCTGAATCTTTGATGACGATCGAACAACTGACTCTCCGAAAGCGATACGCCTTAACGTGTGTGCGAACCGTGAATTCGATTTGTCAAAACGCGAAGCTACACCAGCTCTTGGACCGCGGAATCCAACCTATTGCGAAAAATCTTCTCTTACCCTTCAGCTCCGGAGTCAGTACTCTGTACTGACCAACGCGCCGGTATCCACGGCCGGAGTCAGTACAGAGTACTGACCTAATTCAAATGACAATATCTTCAATCATATTGCGAATATTTACATAAAAGAAATTGTTTTATTAATGGAAGTGTTTACTCTTAATATTGTTGACGTAAACAAAACATTAAAATATGTATGTGTTATTAAACAAAATTATAAACGAATAAAAAACACAATTTTTTCCGGATTTATATTCAAACTTTCAACAAACTAAAAAAAAGTAACGTTGTTTTAATATTAGACTTATTAATTTCAGATTAATTCGAACCACCGTAATTAATTATAAATAAAAAATTTTTGTTTATAATTATATATTGCAAAAAAAATGCCGGAAATTTTACTAGTGTTTTCTGTATCGATTTTTTTTATTATTAATAATAAATATCAACTTAAAAAATCTAATAATTGTTGCAAAAATCAAAAATTTAAATGGTATACAAATTTGAGCGCCAAAAATGTTCGTCTGCGACTTATTTATTCTTGCACGGTGACAACAATCGGAACCAAAGAATCGTTGCAAAGAAAAAAATTACTGCGGTTTTTGTTCACTGTTTTCTTTGTTTTGGAAAAATGTCAAAAAGAAGAAGTGCTATTGATTCGCGATTATTACTTCACAATCATGAAAGTGATTTCGATATTGATTCCAGTGAATCTGACAGTAATAATTCTGACGAAAGAGACTATGTAAGTGTTTGTTTTTGTAATCTGAAATATGATGTGCAGTATGTGTTTTCATTTTGTATCTAGTAATTATAAAAATATAATTACTTTTTATTTATAAATATTCTATTGTGATTTTTTTTACAGAGAAATCGACTTGGAAACCTGTGTCTGTAGAGAAAATGTATGTTTATTTTTCGATGTGGATGCTGATGGGTATTATTCAAAAACCCACCGTCAAATTATACTTTTTCAAAAACCATCTGATAGCTACGCCGGGCTTCAACTCCATTATGAGTAGAGACAGAATTGAAATGATTTCACGTTTTTTACATTTTGTTGACAACAGCCAATCACAAAATTATGATGGACCAGCAGGACTACTCAAAATCAACGTTATTGTAACATATTTGAGAGGCAAGTTTCAGCATTTTTATGAACTTGATCAAAACATCGCCATCGACGAGTCACTGATTTTGTGGAAAGGTAGAGTGGTATTCAAACAGTACCTGCCTTTGAAGTCGGCAAAGTTTGGGATCAAGGATTTCGAACTTTGTGAATCCATGACTGGATACTTATGGAATTTCATAATTTACACTGGCAAATACACTGAAATCAAATCACCGATCACGCTACTTGACAACAACAAAACTTCGCAAATTGTCTTGACATTAATTCAAGATTTGCTCAACAAAGGACACACGCTGTACATGGATGAATTCTATAACAGTCCAGATTTGGCTACCGTTTTGAAAAACCGACAAACAGGAGGGTCAACAGGAAAAACGTGCCTTATGCGTTGAAGAATGCCAAGCTGAAGAAGGTTGATATAACAGCGAAACATAGTGGACCGGTTGTAGTTTTGAAATGGCAGAACAAGAAAACTGTCACTATGATATCAACTTTTCATTCTGCCGAAATGGAGACATACAGCAAAAAAGATTGCGAGGTCAAGAAACCAGAAGTCATCGTCGATTATAATAAAAACATGGGAGGCGTCGATGTCAAAGATCAAATGTTGCAGCCGTACCTCATTGAGCGAAAACGTATTAACAAATGGTACATGAAGTTGTTCAAGAGATTACTCAACACAGCAATTCTGAATTCCTTTATTATTTACCAAAAAAATACTGGCTGCGATATAACACACTTGTCTTATCGCATAAAACTTGCAGAAAGTTTGATTGCAAAATACGGTGCAGAAATCAAAATAATCAAAACATTTGACCAGCCAAACCGTCTGTGGGAGAGGCACTTCATTCGTCGTTTGCCATCAACGGAATCTAAGAAGCACCCTCAAAGGAGATGCGTCGTGTGCACGAAACATAAGATCAAAAAGGATACAACTTACTATTGCAACAAATGTGATGTAGGACTTTGTATTGACAAGAGCTTCGAGATTTACCATACAAAGTTGAACTATTGAACAAGTATATGTGACTTGACACTAATTTTATAACAATTTTTAGTTGAAAAAGCATGTAAAACATTGTACATAATATTATTATTATTAAAAAACTGTAAAAATAATTATTTTTCAAAAAATTATTTATAATAAATTCATTATTTATAAATGTTATAAATAATTAAAAAATGAATAAATATGTTTATTAAAACTCATACGCCAATGATTTCATCAATTATTGATGTGTAATCAACAAAAAAACGCGTCCGGCCCACGATACCGGCCGCTTTAGCCGTCAGTGCTTGAAGGGTTAATCTCATTCGCGGTCAAATATATCGACATCGGAGGCCACCCCCCTGATACGTCAACGATTCCGACGGGTCCCAATTCGTCGCAATTTTCCAAAAAGATGATAGCATGTTAGTAGGCGATGTCATCAAACTTTCGAAGAATTCCTGGTCGACACCTATTGTCATGATCCTCAAACCGAACAACACGTATCGTTTTTGTTTAGATTTTCGTGAATAAAACACAATAACGAAACGAGATGCGTACCTCCTCCATTGGATAATTTTCGACAGACTCCCGCTATACATGGTATCCAATTTCAAATGTTTCATGTAAATATATAAAAATTACTTATCGTAAAATGAAACGGTCAGTATCAAAAATTTATTATTTTACAAAGGGTCATACAGTGTTGCAAAAATGTACTCATCTGTATTGCCCATGTGGGCAGGAGTTAGGGTAACTTTAAATTTTTAAATGGAATCCCTATGTTTCTACTACAGATCCATATCCTATGCCAAAAAGAATGCTTTTTGGCATTTTTGTTATACAAAAAAAGTTTAGTATAAAACATTTATACACAAGAAGTGGCGCTGTAAATGAAAAATTAGTTTTTTCACATTGAAAGCGGACTCGACGCATTAGGCAGAGGAATTATATGGCATTTCAAAAAAAAGTGTTTTCTTTAGATAGAAATGTAATATCTCTCACGGTATCTATTAAGTAAGAAATATTGCTATGCAAATATTGGTAAATTATTGGTAAATATTTATTTAAAGTAACAAAAAGTAAGTAATTATAAGTTATATAAGTGTTGAATGTGATAAGCATTGACTTCCAAGTACTTCTAAAAGATGTCAAATGATTAATGTGATAATTTCGATATCTCACTCCGTTAATTTTACTATATTTATATTTTTTCGAACGTTAAATTTGACATTTGAATTTCATTCAAACAGCATGAAAAAATTGAATTATCATAAAAAGACAATGGTCCCAAAATTGTATCACTAAGTATTTCGCACCACACATTTAAAGACCATTGATGTTGAAAATCTACTGTTCGCATTGAATGTCATAATCAGTTAAAAGTAAATACTGATGTAAAACCATATGATAGGGATGAAAATGTTGTGCACTGAACCTCTGCTGAGTCCAGAGTCTCTACTGAATTCGCGAATAGAAAAATGTGTATCAATTTCAATAACAGTAAGAATGTTTGTAATGTTACCTCCATTGGTAACACATTTTGATCTGTCTCGTTTTTTGTGCCGCACAGTTCCGTAGTTACGTAGACGTTTCTCTGAGAATGAAAAAAGTCAAATACGATTTTGGAATTTTGAATCTTTGATTAAACAGTTCCGCAGCACGTCGATATTTTTTATTAAATACCCCTTATATAAGAAGCATATTAACTTTAAAGTCTTCGATTCTTAAATTGAAGAATCGAAGGGAACTTATTGTTCGATATAATGAAACTGAAAACTCGATTTTCAGTAATAAATATTCGATTTAGGTAAAATACAAAACAAAGCAAAAAAGCGTTTGTTTTGATGTACTTGGAAACATGTATTACAAAAATCTTTATACAGCGATGTTACACTGTATTCCATTACAATTTTTGTTCTTAATTCATTTTAGTATTTTTGTCAAACATTTTTTTCTCCTTAAAAAAAATACTTTTTCCTGTACATGACCACTAGTAATTACACTATTTCTCATCGTACATTTTTAAATTTCAAATTATATAACAAAAGAAATATTACAGGAAATTCCATTCCTTCCATTTAAGAATTTAAAGTAACCTCCACCTGTGTTACCATGGACAATTTAGGTGAGTACATTTTTGCAACATTGTATGGCTCTTTATAAAATAATAAATTTTCGTATTAAACATTTCATCGTACGATAAGTACTTTTTGATGTATCCTCTTGTAACACTTTAAATTGGACACCTTGAATATCGACCATAGATCTTAGACAAGCATATTTCCAAGTGAAACTCGCGGGAGATAATCGGGAATTAATCACTTTCGTTGTACCTGGTAAAGGCTACTTTTAGTTCAAAAGAATGCCTTACAGCCTGACGGGCGCAATAGCCACTTTCAAGCGACTAATTGATAAATTATTCGACACCACTTCGAATCTGCACGTCTCCGCGGACTTTTATCTACTACATACTAAGGTTACTTAGTATATAGTGTCGATTCCTGGAAATCGGCTCGCATATTAGAATATCTCGCACCTAGGACATGCAAACAGCTCAAAGGCTTTATTAAAATAATAGGATGATATCGCCGCTTTCTGCCAGAGCTTGTGACACTTGCCGAACTCCTTACTTGTTTTGATAGAAAAAATTTGCCTTGGATGTGGAGAGAGGAACAAGACACATCTAGATGGAAATTGTTTTTACTATTACCAAGATCATTAGTATTCACTGACTCTACAATCTTAAGGAACACTCCGAGCGCCTTGCTCGATGAATAATAATATTGTAAGATTATTCTTTCGATACTGAAAGCAATAGTGAAGCTGTTGTAAGGTTATCCGAGGCCTTGGCGCATACCAACAATCCAGTAGGTTTAATGTGTATACACTGATGGGTTACGATTGGAACCATACCAACGATGCTTCGCACACGAATTGCCTTCAAGAATCCCGACTAGAAGGTAGAATCGGGCCAATTGTACATGAATTGACCATTGACGGCATCAGCGTTGTATTCGCGAACCAGTCAGCATGGAAGCATCTCCCGCAAACAGCTCACCTAGGCATCGATGAAACGCTACACTGCGATATGTTAAAAAAATAACGCGTTATGTTAAACGTTGCGATACTTGCTAGCGAAACAAGATAAACCCAACTTCGTGTTCAAGATTAATTCGGCATCACGCTAGAAATGAACGTTGAGTTAGTGTAGCTCTCGACATAATGGATCCGTTTCTGCGGAGTAAAGAAGATAACTGTTACTTGCTTGTGGTACAAGACTCCAATTTCAGGTAGATACAATGTTACCACCTCCGACAAGATAACGGTAAGAAGATCGCCCCTGCGCCTCGAAACATAGTCATTAATCGTCATGGAACGCCCCGTGTGTTGCTGAACAACAATTTGTCACCATCGTAACTTGGATACCTATAGCAGTCTTGACAACGGCAATGAACCCTTGTATCCCGTGAGCGCGTCGACATACTTTCGGCATTCACCTACATTATTTCGGCAGAACAACAACTATCCCGTCGCGAGATACACCTCCGCGCCTTGAACGAATGACCCTCGGAGGTCTTGCCCGTCTGGGCTTTAGCTGCTTCCGAGGGCCCGGTCGGCGACGTCTGCTACACCGCCAGGCGTTCAGAAGACCTGATTGTGGTGAATCGCGCAGTGCATAGAACTGGCGGCCCTAAGGTATGTCCAACATGTCACTGAACGATTCTTCAGACCATTTCAACTACTATTAGTGTTCCCTTATCGACGGAAGAAGAAGTGGCAATTTGTCGTACCCGAGAAACTCGTGCCCTTTCGACATCCCGTTATTCAGCAGATCCCGTTCTCGTTCCGATGACGAGAGGAAGTCGCTCCGTGGACATAGGCCAGCCCGCTCCTGGACATCCGCGTCACCCGGGATGTTACAACCCAGTCGATAAACTACATCACATCATGACTATACCGAGTCACGACAACAGTCATGGAAGAACACAAAATCTGCCGCCGACTTAGGTGGAAGATGCTTTGCTTCTAAACCAAAATATCGAAAATAAAAAATAAACGATAGCCGTGAAGAGAGTCCACAGGGAGCCACCTGAAGGCGGCCCTGTCAGTTTTTTTGCATTGACCAGAGATTGTCGACCGCATCGGGCCCCGAGAGGCCCAAACACAGGTAAGGCCTCCACGTAAGTGAGGTCTATCTAAGTATTTGCTAATTCTTGCTATATAGGTTCCATCAGTACTAACTATAAAGACACGTGGAAGCATAACCGACAAAGTTCATCTGCGGCTTGTTTGTCTCCCCGATACAGCAGGGAGATTATTGTTCGTGCATACTGTTGCCACTGGTGACAACAACACCACAAACTGGAAGGCTTATTCGAGCAATTGCGAGGCGCTAAGAAACAGGGTGGGAGCGTAAAGTCCCGTAGGAATGCGCCTTCTTTTTCTGACCCCTGCCGCAACCCAGCCGATAACCCAAGCACTTGATGCAAGCATGCCCTAACGAAATCATCCTCTGTGTCTGGTTTCCTTTCGCTTTAACGAGATTGGGTACACGGTCGCTGATTACCCGAACACCCAAATGGCTTAATATCTGATCAGAGACTAATTTTCAATAGTGCTTGCGCGCAGCGCTGCGTTGACTAAAGAGACAATTAATCAGCCAACAAATACAATTGTTTCAGTTTAATTTTATTGTTTATACCGTTTATCAAAGTCATTGATTTGTTCTCGTTAGGTGTTTTGTGAGAGCTCAAATTAAAAGATTATTTTATTTCCACGTTTTAAAAATATTCTAGTTGGCGTTTTTTGCCGAAATGAAAACCAATTGTTTATGTTGTTGTACTGATGAACAATAAATCGTCTGCAGTTATGTTGTGTTTACTGTCTTTAATGTACTAACCCCTTCTTATCCCGTGAGTGTGACTAATTCAAGTTGACATTCAGCAAGTTTGTTCAAGTGGCGTTTTCGATTCATTTCTTTAGAATTTTCAGAGGAAGGAAATTTGCTTCAATATAACGGTCGAAACGTTGCGGTAATCATAAACAATTATCTTTACCACAACGTTTGGATTCTCCGCTACTGTTCCAAGGCAATTATTATTGAATTTTTATAAGATTTTCCATGATAAAATTTTGAAAAAAAAAGTTGAAAACGCGAAATCATCGATAGCATTCGATAAAGTTTATGAAAATGGCGGTCTTCGTTTAAGCGGTTGCTTGATGCAGTGAAACAAGGAGTCGAGCGATTACTCGGGACAAGTATCATGACAGAAATGGTAATTAAATTTCATTATGAAGGTTTTTATTTCGTATTTATCACTTCCCAGAATTTAGCAAAACATTTTTTATTGTGTTGTATCGTGATATGCCTAAACTTCGGTCTTTTGTTGAACCAGACCGAGGTAGTGCAATGGCCGTTTAATAAAGCTCCAATATCAAATCTTTTTTTATTCTAAAATTTTGGATTTTTTGTTGATACTTTAATTTGTTGTACTATGATTTAAGATGGATTATTTGTATTAGGTTAGGATATATTTTTGTGTATGCTATGATTATTCTTAATAGGTTTGTGGTCTATTCCATGGTCAGTTCTGATCTTTTACTTTTTTTGCAACCGCATTTAGTTTCTGTTCAATTTTGTTTGCGAAAGCGGGTCTAGATTACAAGATATTTAGTCATAAAAGAAATCCTACTTTAACTTTCTGAGCTGAGGTGTGGGTTTGGCTGAGCACTCCTTGCCGTTTTCCGCTCTCACGCTGGAAATACTCCCGTTTTAATGAGGCTCGAAAATAGAGAGTTCTGGATGGAGTCGCAAAAATTCGCGAAAATCATCGCCGGTAAATTCAGTACCGGTCCCCTGCCGATGTTTTTCCCGTGGCGAAACGTATCGTGAAGGTATGAGGACAGCTAGCAAGGAGTTTCACAGGGTTCTGAGGACTTCTACCTTATCCGGAAGGGAGATCGATGTGCCATTGAGCAAATAGTTAGTTACCGCTCTAAGTGGCGTCGCCATGGGGACACCACTGAAATCGATCTGAGATCACGTTTCTGCTTCACCAGCTTTGCATTAAGGTTTATTATACTAAGTTGTATTAATTTACTGTGGGTATACCTATTTGTGTATATAATCGTTTAATTATATTATATTAAAATGCACTTTTTTTTCTTTTTTCATGATGTTACATATATTATATATAACATATTTCGTATATAAAAAAGTCGTTAGCTCGATGAAGAACCACGACAGAGCGAGCATGCGTCGCTCTTCAATAAACGCTTCATCTCCAACACCTACTGCCTTGCAGTCAGAGGTTGGATCCTCAAAGGCTAGAACAAGGATTAGTCTGATTTAAAAACCTAAGGGAAGGAACCTCAATCAAAAATTCAAATATGGCGAGTCAGCAAAAGACAAACCTTACTGTGCAGGGGCGCGAATCCTTAGTACCGGCGCCTGGGAGTGAGCAAGTAGGCTCCCATTCGTCGTCATCAGACAACCGCAGTGCATCTGTGATAAAAATCTTGGCCACGAATACATTTACCGCTACAAGCAAGGAGATGGAGAGGAGTGTCAGGGCACTTCTCCAACTCAGACACGACCTGAGAGATCTCACTGGATTTACCTACTATAGGAAGAATGTGAGCAAGGATATTTTTCAGAAAATGAAGAAAGTTGAAGATGCTTTTGCGCTGGCAGGACTAGCTATTGCCCGACTTGCAAGAGATATTACAGACGTGCAATGCCAGTGGTCTCTGAAGCTTGGACAGCCTTACCTGGAGCTGACAATATCTGGGAAGACACCTCAGCCTCTGGCAAGACAGAAGAGACAGCCCGAAGGTTCACCAACGACGATCTCGAGAACCTGGAGTGAAACAAAAAGGCCGAAAAATCTCTAAAGGTTGCAACGGCAAACTCGTCTGGCTCCCGATCTTCAACAGAAAAGCACAAACCATGCAGTTAGCGAGTGCGCTCAGCTCGTCCCGACACGCTGGTTTGAAAACCAGAGAGGGAAATTTGTATGCCAATATACTCAAGTCCTTGAAGGGTGACTGTGACTTAAGAGCAATAGGTGACAACGTGACAAAAGTGCACAAGGACGCAGTCGGCAACTTAGTCCTAGTTATGGACAAGAATGCTCACGGCAAAATCGACGAAGGCGGTTGATCTTGGAACAGAAGCTGAGTAACAGAGCGGTGGTTATCAGTTGGATGAACATTACAGCTATAGAATTGAAAGATCTTGATGAGCTTATGACGGCGGAAGACATCCGTGAAGCAATCCGGTCTCAGGTGGCTGCTGCTAGCATGGTTGACGCTAGCACAGTGAAATTCATCCGAGAAGCTTACATTGGAACGAAAACAGATATACTTGTGCTATCCGTCAAGCTAGGCAGAGAAGTCCTAGAAAGAGGCAAGCTGAAAGTTGGCTGGGTGATAAGCAGAGCAAGGGAGAAAAATGCTCCCACAAGATGCTTCAAATGTCTTGGTTTTGGGCACTCAACAAGATCTTTTAGTGCTCCTGACCGTTCGAAGCAGTGCTTTAGATATGGTGGCACAACCCACATCGCAAAAACCTGCAAAGCTACCGATAAGGTATGCCTGCTCTGCAAAGGAGAAGCTGCTAAAACCTACTGGACCGGTAGCTACGTATGTCCAGAGTATCAGCACGCTATCAAAGAAGCGACTCGAAAACGTGGATGAAGTTCCTCCAGCTGAACCTCAACCACTGCGTGGCCGAGCAGGACCTATTATAGCATAACGTGAAGGAAAGTAGTGTTGATGTTATCATTATCAGCGAGCAGTATCGTGACATCAGCTCGAGGTCTTAGGTATCTATCTAAACGAGAAATAGCATCTTCATTCAGAGGGATGACCTGAAGAGACAGCTGCAAAACTCGATGACACCTGCAACTTTATCAGCTTGATGACATTAAACAAAGACAACTGGGAGGCAACGGCAAAAATGGCTGCTCATGTAATCAAAGTGCTTCAAGCTGAGGACAAACTGAGACGGAGGCGTCCATAATATGGTGTAGATAATTAATATTTAGTCTATCCCACGCGAAGTAATACCTGACGGTAGTCCCTCGTAGGGTTTATTGGATGGCACAAGGGTTAGGTTTTTAATGGGTAGGGTCTACGCATCGAATCCCACACACTCGGCGGTAATCATGAGAGACATGCCACCGAGAAGTGCGCTAAGTGTATTTTCTGTGTTTTTTATTCGCGTTGAGAATTTAATTTTTTTTTTTTTTTTTTTTTTTTTTTTTTTTTTTTTTTGTGTCGTGAGAGGGGGGGGGCGGGGTTTTGTTGGGTGGGGGGGGGGTTGGGAGGATGTTTTTTTTTTTTTATTT
>JABFQD010004137.1:0-12193 GCA_022817045.1 Psix sp. ZL-2020 | reverse complement strand
AATTATGCAAATTCTCTTTTGCTAGTAATAATAATTCTAGAAATATTACAGGATGTTGCGACAAATTTTGAAATTTTTCGTAACGCAAATATTTGAGATACTTTCTGGTAAATTTCAGTGAACTGCATTTTAAGTGAGAATTTGAAAATGAAATCTGACTCCGGAATAGATCAGCTTTTGATTGGCGGCGCGCCAGTAAGATCGCGAAAATCTATACTTTCTAAACGAGCGTCAGAATTCGAAACAAGCCTCTGATTCATCACGATTACATTTTCAATGAATGTTCATTCATAAGTTGCCGTTTAATTGAATGGCATGCACGGAAATGACGCTGGAAAATGGACGTTATAGCATTTTCTTAACACTTGTACCATGCAATGCAGGGAAAGCCAGTTGTAAATAGGATAAAATTTCGTTTAATTTAGACGAAGGGAAAAGCATTGCAGCCAACCTTATCATTACGTTGGGCTCGGTAGAAGCAAAGTATGTGGTTTTATAGTTGCAATTTTTGACCGACACTGCATCGCATCTGATTATGAAAGTGTTATATAAAAACTGGAACTCCAAATCTTACATCATAGACCACATAATGAGGCGAATTTGATAAGCAAAGGACTCGAGATATTTATTTGACTAGGAAATATATTATTACTTGCTAATTGTCAACTTTTTTAATTTAATTTAACAGAAATTGTCTTGAGAATAGTCATCTTCCACATTTCTTATTAACAATTTATTTGATTTTACAGATTTAGACGATATCTATGCGGTGGAAAATAACACAGGCCATTTTTTAGTTGAAATAATTAATTCTAAGCTATTAATTTTAAACTGAAAATGTTTTAAAAATAATTATAATTCTTCTTTTAATTCATAAATAATGACGTTAAATATATATATATATATATCTCAATTATAGTTTTTATTACTGTAATAAGGATCGATAAAATATACGTAAAATTGAAAATTAATAGTTTTTTTTTGTCATTTTGGCACTTTCTGGAATTTTCTCGATGTATTTTCGAACACAGCAACATAATTTGATATATTTTATTTTGAAAAATAAGTTTCTTGTTTCTCACAAACCTAGATTTGTTTTTGGTAAACACATGTGTCTAAGAAATCGTATTAAATTTTGAAAATTTTCCTACAAATGATTTGTTTTTCATAAGATGATTATAGACCCTGTAGTTATCCCAACGTTATTATTCTAATAGATGAAAAGGATTTGTGTTCACAGAAATATTATAATTTTCAACGTCTGATAGTTATTTGTATATTCTTCAAAACAATGATAACAAAAGCTTATTTATTTTACTTTTGTCAAATTATTTGATGAAATGTAAAAAAGAATTTTAATTAAAAACGACGCATACGATGTCTATTTTTGTGAAAATGTGTCGTTTTCAAATTTGTTTATACTATTTCTTTTAATAAGAAATAACAATATGAATGGATAACAATGGAAAACGTTCATTAGAAAAATGTATAAAAAAAGGTTGAAATGTATACTCTTGATACAGTAGTTATAAATTAAAAATGCTTTAATTTTCTTGCAAACAAAAAATGTTGCAAATTATGAAACTCGTAAAATTCAAAAGAACTGCTACATTATTTAACGACTTTCTAAATGAAATAATCGTATATTTAACATTTAACATTTGTATCACTTTGACATTGACTTAAATCAAAAATGAAAAGAAAAAGCGTTACTTTATATTGCTGAAATTTGAAATGTATAAATAGTCATCTATTGTATATTCTCAAATTAAGCATGAATTAGCATAAATAATAATGAAAAAATAAAGAATGACGTTAAACTTTATAAAAGAACTAAAAATACATTGTTGTTATCTAAATTCTTAAACGAACGTAAATTTTTAATCATGAAAATTGTGAATATTCATATTTCATTATGAAAATTATGATATCTAAAAAATGACAACATTTGAAGTACATTTCTAAGGTTGAAAGATTTCTGATAAATGTTTAACTTTCACTAAAACTGGCTGCAAATTTTACTTGACAGTGATGGAGCACCCGAAGGCGCCAAGGGTGACTACGGCCCTGACTCGCCGCGTGGTAGGACGCGTCAGATGCCGCGCCCGTCTTAGCAGATTCCATAATGTTACTATTTTGAAATGATTTGCAGTTTAAAAATGGGAAATAAAGTCGTAAACATGATCATTACTAGTTAAAAATTGTTACATTAAGTGTCTAATGCAGTTGTCGCGGTGTACTTTTAGCGATTGAATGTATCTTCGTATATTAAAAGAGCTACTTTTCGCCGGCGAAACGGCGCATTGCGGTCGATGTCGTGGCAGCAGTGGTGGGGATGACTTTCGTCCGTTTGCCGGGAGGCGAGAACGTGCAAGAATAATTCTTACTTTTCAATGCTGCAACGAAACATGGAATTTAAATAATTTATGAAAATTTCACTTTCAGTATCCCCGACGCACAATAGCTATTTATTTAACTCGGAACTATGCGCACTTTGTTTCCCCTCTCGCCTTTTTTCGGCCCTTTTTTCTCTTCGGCAAACATTTAATATCTGGGAAAAAGTTAAGCAAAAAGAGAATTGACATTGAAATCTCCGAGACTGAAATCTGGTTTCGAGACTAAGATCATCGACATCTAGATCTTTTTTTATTCGACAGTCGAGTTTTCTTATTAAAGATAAGATCAACATTTTCGATTACGTCAATTGAAATTTGTGAATCTGAAGTTAAAAGGAAATTTATGGCTGATAACCAAATCTGAGCGTTTGATTAAAAAGTAGCCACGTTTCATAAGGTGTTGTCAACTTTTGTCTTGGGAAAATAAATGGCTCCAAATTTCTGTCTCAACGTCAGTTTCGATGCGTCAGAAATTTATGTCCAATGTTGAGTCACAAATATTATGAGGACCGTATGAGTGTGTGTGTTTACATTTTTTGGTATATTTTGATCGATTCTTATCGCAGATCATGAATTTGAATATAAATCAAATTACGCTCAAGGCCTGAGGTGAGCCTCAAGTTGGAATTCATTTGCTTCGCTTTAATATTCATTGGTCGACAAATATACAAAGAAAATTGAAATTTACACAAATTCACGCCAAGTTCCGAAAATTCCCACGTTCAATGATTATAGACTGTGAAACAGTTCCTACTGTAAAACTAAAGAAAAGATTAACCCTGACATATTACAGTTGGCTGACTTTTTTCGGAAGCAGAAAAGCATTATGTTCGTGAAACTGGTACGAAATTCGATAGTAATATTATAGTCTAAAAATCAAAGAGATTATTTTGCATAAACGAATCACCTATCTGAATTTATCGTCGCTTTGATGTCAATCCGCTTTTGCCGTGCATTGTGTTAAATGTGATATAACTATGAAACCTGTAAGCAACTTTGACGTACGAATAAAATTATTTTATTCGTTTACATTCGGGCTAAAATGGTTCCCATCGTTTCATATTCTCTCACATTTCATTTTATAATCATTTCGAGTAAAAACAAACGAAAACCTACGCAACCTAACAATTTCACAAAAATACTTTTTTTCAAAATGACTATCCAGCCTGGTACAAGCATTCCCTCGGAAAATCATTATTATGAAATCATATCACTTTTCGATGATGAGATTACACATTTGAATCAATGCGTTATCCTCGACTCAATTACGATGTTGAATATTTTGAACTCAAGAGCTTTCGGAGCTCTAGGTAAAATTCGTGGATTCGAATATTGTACACAAATAAAATGTTTGTTTGGCACTAAGATTAGAGCAGTCGAAATCTCTAGGTAACCGTTGAGGAATCTAGAAAATGTTTTTCTTCCGTGAATCCAGCCACTAATGGCGGCGGTGCAGCTTTGAAAAGAATGAGCTTAGCGCTGTTCCTTTTCGGGAACTGCGATGAAATTATCTGACACGGAATCTCTGCGCGGGCATCACAACCAATGGCCCACGCTGGGAAGCAGGCGATAAATATTTGATGGATGATTTTGCGATTCTCTTACTCCCGCACGTTTCTTTCTGTCTCTTTCTTTCTCCCTTTCTCTCATTGGCTTTTCGTATGTTTGATATAGGAAACCATTTGTCTCGTCGCTATATCGTCGTAGATAAGATAGGCTTTGGTTTCCGAAAATTTTCTCATAGCTTCGTTATGGTTATCTACCATTTTTTCTTTTGCAAGGATTGCCATATTATTCGACATAAACGAGTCCTAATCTTTTGTGATTATAAATGTATTCATCAAAACAAATTTGAATTAGTAAATAATGCTTATCACTTCCTAATCACAAGAAGCCTTGTCTATTGATAGCTGCACCACTGTAAAAAGCATTTCATTTTGTATGAATTCGGAAATACCTCTAAACGTTCTCATGCACTAAAAATATGATAAAATACGTATACTAATAAAGGAAATGTGACTTTGTCGTTTTTATAAAAAGACTAAATAAAATATACAAAAAATAAAAACAGTCACTCCAACGGTTTTTACCATCACTTCATTTTATATTCCAACGTTTTATATATCTTATGTGCTTTAATATTTCTCATATATAATTTTTACAGTTTTCGACATTTTCTTAGCAATAAAACTTTTACTATTAATTCTACAATTTTTGTATTCAATTAAATTTGTTCTTATTTGAGTTTAATATATTTTTCTTTAGCGTTTTCGACATGGAGAAATAAGATATGTTCAAACACTTTTTCCGAAATACTATATTACAATATTTAAATGAATTATTTAATGAAATATTCATTAAATATTTTAATGAATTATATTTCATTAATTGATATTGAAGATGCATATGTAAATAAAATTAAAAAGTCGAAGAAAATGTTTCGTCCAAGAAAAGAAGCGATCGGAAAAAATGAAACAAGTTAGATGTCATTATAGCAACAGTTGCATTGGGTTTTTGTCTTGCTTGAGCGAGAAGGCTAGAGTTTCATTCATGACTATTATAGTGCGTCCTTGTCTGTCTGAGCAGTCTCCCACGCCATTTCATTCTGTGTAATCGTTAAATGGCATGTGTGAATAAATGTATTGCAGATGACCACTATCACAAGGTCAGTCCACGTCTGTTTCGGTAGTGACGTCATCGGGGTACGTGATCCTCTGCAAAGAATTTCCCGTACTGCACAAGTAATATGAATTTCAAGGTATCGAGGAAGCGGATATTACGTCGCACTTATTAAATAGCAGGGACATCATTTCTGCAGATTGATAACTTGAATAATGCACTTGTTATTTGACGCATGTCGTGGAATTGGACGATTATATTTATCCGTTTACACATTTGTCCGAAAAAAAGCCGCATCCTCCTTTGATGTCAATAGTAAACAATTTTTTCCTTTGTAATAACAATAATTGTTAGACTTATTTTTGCGTATTTTTTATCGCCATTCTTAAGAGCATTTACGACTTTGGGACATTAAATCCGTAATAAGCAGCTGTTTCACGTGTCGGGCGTTAATAAAATTCTTGTCCAACTTTTATGAGGGCTTTACTTAAAAAGCGGGGCGATGCACTTATGGCCGATTATGAAATACTAGCGAAATGAAATGGCGCGTTTCGTCGGCGATAATGCGCGCCGGAAGCACGCACAAAAAGGGGTCAGACTAGGAAAACAGACGGATCGTAGTAGGGCCGGGATGACTCACTACGAGGACCCTGACTTTTGCGAAACGGAAGCTTTGAAAAGCTGAATGAGCTTAGATAAACAGTAGTAGTTTAGAAAATGGGCCATAACAACTTAAATTCTTTTAAACACCACACATTTTGGGAAACAGGTTTTCCGAAAATCTGTGACAAACGAATGCCACACCCTAAGCTTCTACTTGCCATTTTAAATATCCTGTTTATTATACTTGGAGTAAACAAATGTGCGCTTCGATTTGGACACAGTTTACCAAACAGAAGTTTGGCATCTTAAAAGTCCCCGCTTGTTTCTCGAGTCCTGGGACAAAGAGGATGGTCCTTGAAAGTAACCTCCCAGGGTCATCTTCAGAATTGACACTCAACAGTCTTCATTATTTCTATAATAAGCACTCATTTTTTAGTTGCAAACTTTCAGTTCTGGAGTTAACAAAAAGTGGCATTCCTTTTGAATTTGAGAATTCCAATTTCACCTTTTTAAATGTCCTGCTATAATGGTGAAAAGTATCCAAGTTTCTTATGGTAATACAATCGATTCGAGGAAGCGATCCATTGATACGTTCAGTTTCTTCCGTTATATTAGTTTGTACGGAAAAATGTGGAATACATGGAGTAATGGTTCTCAAAGTGAAATGTGAATTAAAATGAAATTGCCATTCTTCGCCATTGATAGCTGCTGAGACAGATAAATTAGTTATGGTGCTTGTAAATGATCGATGTGTGACATTTTGGAATGTAGAGGATATTTTAAATCGCTCCAACAGTTTTTAGTTTCATTTTGAATAGCATCTTTTGTTATTCGGGCAAATGAAGTTTTCCAACGATATATAATTTTCGTAACTGGAATATTCAATTAACACGATATAAATGAGTTTACGATGATATGGAGTAAGAGTAAAAACACAATCTTTTTAAAATTATATTTAATGTGGATTTAGATTCATTATGTATTGAATAACTAAACAAATGGTTTAAAACGAAGTTTATGTGGTGACCATCATTATCAAAGCGGTAACTATTTCGACTGATAAAAAATTTAGTTCTATCAGCGTATTTTGCTTTTAGTAAATTTCATTGATTACTTCATTAGAAGAAGAGACAGGCTTCAAAATTAATAAAAACATTTAAATTATGCATAAATGTTTCAGCATTATATTTCATCACGGAATTTGTTAAATTTACTTATTTCTGCATCATTTTATCCGTCTGGAATATTAAAATATACAGAAAAAAGTTGAAAAACAAGTCAACTACTATTTTTAGTTAAGAAACATCTTTTAAATGTGCTATTATGTTAATTCAAAAATTACATATAACATATTTCTCGACAAAATTAGTTAAATTGAGTCAATAATTCTGAGCTATTTAAAATCACACTATAAACTTAATAACTAATCTATTAATGTTTGAAGAATAATTTGTGGTGGCAGTTCGATTGAAAAAATGTGCTTTACATTGAATTAAATGTACCACTGATCTATAATTAACTATTATTACAAGGGATATCTACAATGTGGTAAGACCAAATTGTTTTGTTTAATTAACTCAAAAGTTGTTCTGCAGCTACTATATGCAACGAAGGAAGTTATTTGACTTACTAACTGAGCCAATTGAACCTAATTCTAAATCAACAATTATCTCATAAATCAACTCAATCGTCAATCTGACTGACAATTTATAAAATATAGATTAAATCTTGTCTGTCAAATTTATACTATCTAATTAACCGTTTAAAGACGACGCATATTATTCACAAGAATTTTTTATTGAAAATGTTAGCCATTTGCTTTCAAATTAAAATTCAGTTGTTAAATATGCCTTATTTTGTATCAAATCTTCCGCTAAATGGGCTATTATAAAAAAGATAATCGTAAGATAAGTTGAAATGTGTTTTTCGAGTGTCCTCACTCTAAAGTTCAAGGGCGCATGTATATTCGTTTCTAAAAACGTTCTGACTTTTAACCCCGATTTGTTCATTAAGATGAAAAGGGTTGAACTGTAAATCTTGCGTCCTAGTTTCTTTGGTTTTCTCTATCTTGACGTTCACATTCTACTTTCTATTTCACATAAAGCATGTCCTCGGAAAGCTTAGCTTGGAAGTGAGCCTTTTTCTAGCATAACACGGTAAGTACCGGCCACAGTAGAATCCGATTAGTGAGATGACCAATTTTTCAGGCCAATTAAAACGGCCGATTCGCGTAGCAAAAAGGCAACAGCGTTGATATTGTCTCTGCATTTGTCATTTCGAATGGGCAAAATGTGTACATTCAATTAAACATCAAAAGAGTGCTGCCCGTTTGGCCGGCCATCGATTTATAAGATGATAATGAGCCCGCTTCGGGGAATCGTTAAGCGAACAAAATAAACAAGGGCCCTTTCTCAGCTAGTGTGAAAGATTACTATTTCCGGCGCCGTGGACGCGTTCAAAGACACCGACGTCGCCTCTGGGCCGAAGAAAGTTGACCGCCCGAGAAAACACCCTGCTGGTTAGATTCACGGAAGATTTGCAAGGCCATTGCGAATCTTGGCCGAGCTTCCCGCTGGTCTTCCAGGTACCTAGGGCCTGTTATAAATTCAGCCTTACGACTCCTCGTCGGCTTTTCCAATTGTCATGCAGTTGAGATTCCGCGAAAAGCTCCGGATCGGTATTGCTGTTGTTAAGCCAGGCCAGACGATTTACGATCGGTTTTTTTTTTTTTTTTTTTTATCAACGTCGACAAAAAATGTGGGACAAAGAGCTGAACTTGGCCAGTCTAGCGGAAACTTATTCTCCGTCACCTTTTCTCCGAGTCGAACCAAAGAAGGGCGGATCTGAAGAAATCGGATTTGATTTGAAGGGTTTTCGGGAAAATCAGCGAGAGGGTGCTCGGGTGCTAACCGGTCGACTGAATGAGTTGGATCGAAACAAGTTTTTCTGATTAAAATAACTCTTTTTGGCGGCCGACTCTAGAAACTCCAGGCTCGGAATTTGGGGTTCGGTTGGCAGCTATAAGTTTCTGTCAGTCTTAGATAATTAAAGTGGAAGCTATTATATAAGCGCGCTATCTCGCCCATTATCTGGCTCCCTTTTTCGGCGAAAAGGGCCGAAGGGATTGATATTTCATAAACGCGCGAGCTCGCCTGTTGACTTAGGACGGATTTCGGAGCCGACTATAGTACCTTTCGGACTTTATAGCCGCGGCCATGAGGCCGTTGTGGGGTCGCGCGATAAAACTGTTGGTACAAACTGTTTGAGCGGCTTCACCGGGAAATCTTATCTGGGTCTTCGACGCGATACGCGTTTTCATTTCTTTACTCGCGACGGATACGTCGTGCTATTTGATAAGTCTGAATCGCGCCGGTTAATTCGTCGCAGTGATATGCGAACTTCAAACACGGATTTCAGGCCGACTGGAAAATAAAAAAACACCTTAATCGGACGAGCCGAAAGGTGGACCGGATCGAATGTCAAGTGGAAAAGATTACTGTCAGATTGCGGGGATGAACGTAAGACGGCTACGAGTGGGAACCAACTGATAAAAGTGTCTCATGAAAATACGCCGAAGGTTCGGCTAAACGACATAATTGTCCGGGACAAAAACTTGGCATGACGTGAAGCAAAAAACGAGCAGTCGAAGAAACGCGCGCAGATATTAGATTCACGGCTTTTGTCGGCCGATCGGCCGAATTTACAAATTTATGCCTCGGTGTCCGCCTCGCTAGTCGGCGATTCATTTGAATTTACGAGGAATACATTAGTTTTCGAGCTAATTCAATTGAATGTCATTAGACGCCGGTTCAACTGCGGTAAAAATATCGTCTTAGATCTATAGATCGCGACTGCTTCAAAACTACCGATCTGAATTCCTACGCATTTCAGCAAAGAAAGTTAGATGTTTATTTTCGAAATGTGATGTCACAGTGCGTCTTAAATTAAGACTCTGTCCATGACAATATTTCCATCTTTAACGACATATAGTGGCTATTTTGGTGTCTTCAAGATTAACTTTTGAATTTATATAGCTCCATTCAAGTGACTCAAATCTTAATTTAAGACACCGCGACTTAGAATATCTCGCAATCATGGCTTATTATTTCAATTCGAGTTTTTTTAAACGTCACGTCCGAGGAAGTGCAGGCGTTCCATGTTTTCATCAAAACCATTTCAGAGATTTGCTCGCTTTTTTAGATCAATCTCACTGTCTTTGTTTGAATCAGAGTACGAGAGGAGAGGATAATCAGTAAAATAATTTACTAAGTGGATTATGCCTGTCGTGAATAAATTTTGAATGGCGTAAAGGGATTCGGTATGTGATAATCAGAAATCTACATTTGACAGTTGGGCTTTGATTGAAGCAAGTAAAATGTGCTTGAAAGACAGTAATCTTGGTAGAGTAGAAACATATGAGAATATTTTTAATCCAAATCATCGTTTTCAATAATCTGACCAAATAACTAGAAAAAGTATAAAAAAATGACATTTGTGGTTTGGTATCAGATCTGCATTCATTGGCGGCAAATCGAGTGGTATTTGAATTAATTGGAAGTTTTAGATCAATTAATTATGTGCTGTCGATTCGGTATTTTTTTCTATCTGAGATAAGTCTTAGTGAGTAACATAAGAATGGTAGAAAACAAGAAGAAACTTCTCGAGTTTCACCGACGATATTTCTTCACTTTGGCAGTCGAGATTCAATGCAGATAAAATTCTGAATGTCTTTGTATTCGAAGCAATATTGGCCATTATTAATAATTAAACGACCTCTCGTGCGTATACTAATCTCTACTATTCCGTTTGGTAGAAACTTCATTAAACTTAATTGGTCGCTGATTTAACTTCCTTCTCTTAACATTTCATCCCGTTTCTTCACTAAGCTTTTTATATTTAGACATAATTTGTTTAATAAGAAATGTTTATTGTCAAATAAGATGTGTAAATTTCACACACCCGCTTAATAAGCCGACTAAGAATTAGTTAGTAGATATAATCTCGTTCTGCCACACTGTTCCCAGACTCTTAATAATGCGCCCATATAGAACCGTGTTTATATGCGGGCAAATAGGTCCTATTATTAGTGCATATGCTGACCGTTTCCAAATTATTTTCATCAATTTATAACGAAAAATCGCAACTCCCGACGCCAGCTGTTTAGCGTCAAGATGCATAAACTCAAAGGAATTTACTATGTATTCAGTGTCACGTTTACATCGCTTGTATGTAGTCGATAACAATGTGAAGACAGAAATCTATTATCACAAAAATTGAATATTTTTGGATAGTAATAATTCTGTTCTACAATAAAAATTAATTTGTTATTTTTAAAATGAAATTCAAATCTTTCAATTTATTTTTATATATCATTTACATTGTGTAACAATTAAAAATAACGGTGGAGTAAAATAGCATTTATCATTAATACTATTATCAACATTAAATATTACTTGAACTATATTAGTGTTTATGGTTTATTCCGATATAAATAATTTTTAAAAGAAATGTTTAATTTTAATAATAAGATTATTGTATTCTTTATTTGAAAATTATTCTACAATAATGATTTATTATCTTTAATTTAAACAGTTTTATAATAATGGTGATATTGATAAAGCAATAAACTAACATTTATTAATTAAACATATTTCGCAAGCACGGCTTTATAAGAAAAATTATTTATCTTCTTTATTATTATACAGTTTTACAGCTTCTTTCAAATATTTGTAAGCCTCCAGTGCTTCAATATTTTTAGCTTCCAACTGGTCTGCCATTTTAGGTAGGGCTGTTACTTTTAGGAATTTGAAAACATCTATTCTATATGATTTATTGGTAAATTGATTGTAGAAGTTCTGAAAAAATAGAAACTTAAATTATTAAAATTATCATTAACTCACTAATCAGATAATATATATTTCAAATCTAAAAAATAAAGTTAATCCAATTATTTAATCCCAAAACATCATTTTTCTACACGACAGATATTTTTTAATCATATTAAACAAAATTAATTTATTGCAAGATATTGCAAATTAATTAACATTAATAATTTAAAAATATGCTAATTTAATGAGCATACCTTTAGTGTTTTGTTTTTGGGATCAATTGCGATTGCATCTCGAAAATGTAAAACAGCACTTTCAAAATTTTGTTTTTGATAGTAAAACATAGCTTTGTTAAGAGAAAAATTGATTTTCTTCCAAGGATCTAAGTATAAATCTGGATTTAATGTGTCAAAAAGAGTCAGGAAATCATCGTTTGGATTGATTAAAAATTTGCAATGAATAAGATCCATGAATGAAACAAAGTCTTCTTTATCAGTCGCTTTTTTGAAACATTCCGCCGCTTGCTAAAAAGAGATTTTATAATGATAGAAACAAGCTTTTAAAAATTACAAATAAATAAAATGAATGCCTATATAAGAACCATATGAAATTATCATATTTATTACAGCGTTTTTACAATGCACTTATGACATCAAAAAAACCTATGCAAATTAATTTGTTTATTAATTTTATTTAACACTTCAAAATATAAAATCTATAAAACGTCTGTGAAAAAATTGCATTTAA
>JABFQD010004136.1:0-12195 GCA_022817045.1 Psix sp. ZL-2020 | reverse complement strand
TTGAAAACAAATTTCGCGCAATGCTCGAATTTATTTGTTCCGATGAAAATCCAATAGGTAAAATAACGCATTACTTTTGGCGACGTGACTATCAAAGTCGAGGAGTCCAACATTTCCATCTTCTGTTATGGGTAGATAATGCACCCATTCTCGGAGAATCAACAAGTGAAGAAGTAGCACAATATTATATTACGTTATGTAATTTGCAGGCTTCCTAATAAAAAGATTTCACCAACGTTACTTGAGCGAGTTAACACTCATCAAAAACACAAACATAATAGTTACTGCATGCGAAAAAAGAAAACGAAAAATGACGCAGTTACTTCCATTGCTGGAAGAAAAACTTTGAAAACAAAAAGTCGTTTATATGATCTTCCTCGAAACGAAAACGAACAATTTATCAACAATTACAATCCAGCAATTTAAACAGCTTGGGAAGGAAACATGGATATACAATTTTGCGCAGAGAAATCGAAAACTGTAACTTGGTACATCACTAAATATGAAACTAAAGGTGAAAAATGCAATATTGCACAGGAAACTTTTAATGAAATCAACTCTTCAGATTCATTGTGCAAACGATTATGGAATTTTTCTCTTAGAGCATTAACCAACAGAGAATGTGGAGCGTTAGACGCTTCTGATACATTATTAGGTATATCATTGTATGGGACTGATCCTCGAACAACTATTAAGTAGATAAATGTAAATGAAATAAGAAGCAAAAAATTAAAAACCCGCCAAGAAATAGAAAGTTTAGAACAAGATTCCACAGAAATTTTCTGTGCTAATTTAGTAGATGATTATTATCCCTCAAGACCAAACGAATTGTCTTCATATAATTTATATGACTTTGTGAAAATTTTTGATTATACAAAAAGTAAACCAAAAGATGCATCAGTCAAATGTTTAAAAATAGAAAATGGATACATTAAAGAACGTAAAATTTCATGTCTGGTGAATCACTTTAAGTACAATGTGAACTTACAACCAAAAAAATACTTTTTTTCTCTCTTATTTTTGTTTAAGCCATGGCAAAGTGTTGAAGAATTGAAAGATGGATCGGAAACTTATGCCGAAGCATTTGATAAATCGAAATTAATTTTACAAGAAGCAATGACATATCATGAAAAAATGACGGAAATCCAAGAAGCATTCGATCATGTCCAAAAATTGAGTAAAAATGGAATTGAAAAAAACGAAGAGGATATTCCAGAAAACGATTCATTAGAATGTCATCCTGTCGAAGTAGACGAAGGTATGAAGGATTTTAAAAATATTGATAATGATATAGATAATATTAACATATCGCAGATGATTTCCGAATTAAATGCTGACCAAAAACGTATTTTTGATATTGTTACAAATGCATTGTCCGATGAAACTTCAAGTGTTTTACACCTTTATGTTAGTGGCGAAGGAGGAACGGGTAAAAGTTACTTAATTCACACTTTAAGATGTTGGGTAAAAATACTATGAATAAACGTGTTGCAATAACTGCTCCAACCGGAATAGCAGCATATAACATCAATGGATTAACTATACATAGACTTTTCCAGTTACCAGTTGAGCATGGAACTACACCAAAATATAGACCATTATCAGATATTGATATTATCATTATATCATTATATATCATTTTTTATCTATTTGTATATATTTTAAAAATAATATAAATGTCTATACATAACAAACAAAAAGAAGTGATATCAAAACCTCACAAAACAATTACATTGTGAAGGTTACGTCAAGATTGCGCAGAATATTCCCCATAAAAATACAACATAAAAATAAAAAATTAATCAATATTTCTTATCCTCCTAAACAAAAAAAATTATTATTCACCCCTCTCCCCTTCACAAAAACATTATAAGACTCCCTTTAAAAACAAAAAAAAATGATATCACAAGTTAGCCAAGAAAATTTGAAATACAAAAACAAATATATCAAATTCAGCGAAAAAATAAATTAGCAAAGATCATATAATATGTATCTCAACAATATACACAAAGTTTGTATTAGTTTAATTAGTTTTGATACATTTATTAATCTCATTAGTTTTCTTATAAATTCTTAGTTGCGCTAATTTCAAAGAAAATCCAAAATCCTGTCAATCAACAGGAAGTTTCTTTTGGGAGTGCTATATTGTGCTATTTAATGCATTTAATGCTTTTGGGAGTGCTATATATTGCTCTCATTTTATCAAATAAGTTTAAATCATAACACAATGTAATTCATTTCTTAAAAATTATAAAAAGTTATTTATGGATTGATTTTTTAGACATTTTTAAATATTATTTAAAAAGATCTTTATATACACAAATATAAATAAGTAACTTAGGTAAATGAAATTGATATTTATTTGCAAGATTTGACATATAATATATACATTTATTTCATGAATCATGTGCTAGCATTTTTTATTGTCTGAGAGGCTGGTTGAAATTAATTGCCAACATTTATAACATCTTTATAAAAATATATGACCATGACTGATAACAATATATTTAAATGGTACACAGTTATATAATTGTGCGTGTTAAATATATCTAAAAGAACTCATTAATTGCATGTAAAATATGAATGGAAATCTATATACGTTGAATGAAATTTAGTTACTGATTACAGAGAAATTTGATGGTATGAAAGCACGTAAAACGCCAATGTCCTTAGTTTCAAATTAATCACATAAATGTTAGCAAAATAAATAAGTTTAACGTGGTTGCAATATGAGTGTACAAAATACCTTCAACAAATTGTTTAATTCTATATCTTGTAGCTCGTGATTGACCATGGAATGAAGCTATAAAATCATCCATATTTCATTTCAATAATTTTTGACGGAATAACTATAATGAATATCGAATATTAGGTTTGGTTTTTAATATTTTAAAATGCTCAATTGAATCTATACTTATTTCAATACAAAATGAAAATTTATTAACCTTTTTTTTACGATGTATTTTGTTATAAATTATTTAGTTTTGCAAAATGTTTGTTCAAAATATATGTTATGAGTTATCACATTTTTTTAATTTTCGTCATAGGACATTCGGTAATAGGAATTCGGTAAAATATGTCGATAATATATTCGATATAATATAGATTTCAATATATTTCAAACAAATTAATTAACACGTCAATATGAAACGATTTGACTGACATTTTTTCTTTATTTATTTAAACAACTGACTTCGTTGTTTACAGTTTGACAGTTTACAAATGTCAAAAATTTTCGAACGGAACAAAAAGTAGGAACGTTATCCATCGCACTTATTATACATAAAAAATTAAAAATACTTCTCAATAATTTAATTATTGGTTTCAGTTCGTTCTCATGGCATTTATTTTACATTATGTATTGATTTAATGAACGTTTAATTTATTTTTTTACTTATTTATTTTATCATGTTTTATCTTACTAAAAAAATTGATCTAATGTGTCATTTTCAGCGAACTGATTCATATAAGTTATAATAAAATGTATGCCTTAATATTATGGAAAAATTTTGAACCAAGAATAACAAATGTTCTTGAGGAAAGTGACATAAAAATTTTCAATGGTGTGGTCAAAGGAAAGTGAAATGGGGCATATTATCCAGAGATAGTTATTTTGAAATGTGGTAGACTCGAAAATTATGTATTACATTAAAATAATACCAATGATATATAAAAAACTTTATTTCAATTTTATTTAAATATATTTTTAATATTCTTCACCTTATAATATTTTCGTTAATTTAAAAATTGACTATAATCTTACATTGAGACTTTCTGTTCAGGAACCAGACGCCGAAAATCTATTTTTTATATATAGTTTATTAATTATTGATGAAATTGTTTTCTTCTTTATTATGAAATTTGGTTTCATACGCGTTCTTATTCTGCGATTTCCCCGCTTTTCCGCTCCTCTCTTTAGTCCCCGCGCCGCACTATGACAGACTGCGCGCCCGAGTTGCGCAAAGGCATTACTCAAATTCGAGCACTTGCCTGCAGTAGCTGTCAAAATCAGTGTCGTTTTGGGCCTTCGCAGCACCGGAGGTATATTCGCTCGCTGTCTCATAAACTGACAGCTCGTCACACATGGTGACCAAGTATTGGCTACATGAGTCACTCAAGCTATTTTAGCTCGCTACTTGGGTAATTTTGGTTAGGCCTTCTCAAGGCCTTTATTCAACTCAGCTTTATCCTCCACATTTAGTGGCAACCTTTTCCTATTTTCCTTTCCAGGCTTGAGATTGTCTGGCTTGACTGGAAATCTTGCCTTTTTTGCACCACCGTGGGTCTCGTAGCGGCCGGTGTTCCTATTCTATCATTTAACGGAAAAAGGGTTTATTTTATTCATTTGATTATTTAATTATTTTATTCGTATACGTGTAGTCTGTCGTGGGAGCAACTCCCTGGCTTGTATCATTTGCACGTAGTTGAAATGTCATCGATATACGACCTCCCACAACTGTTAATAAATTTAAACTTTTAAAATTAAAATTGAAGTCATACGACTAGCTGGTTTGTTTTGGTTTGAGCCGTCCTTGTTTGCTGCACCGGTTGGATATCGGTGCTTCTCAAGCTCGGAGGCTGAATTTAAATTTAATAATTTGGAGCATTTTCCTTCATTTTATTTTCTTATCAGCGTTATCTGTTATCAGAGCGTCAACTGATTTTATTATATTATCAAATCTAGTAGCAGAATTTTCGATTATATAATTACATAAAACTACCAAAAACGAAACTAGCGCTTTATAGTCATTTAATTTATATGAAAATTGTTTAAATAATTTTCTTTTAATAAAAAATTTTGAATATAAAATGCATTTTGGTCCTTCGGATTTTATTGTGTTTCGCACAATCTCATTTACCAATAATGAAAGACTAACATTTTTGAATACAAAAAAAGGTTTCATTATCGTCCATTATCATATTATAATTCATACAATTTTATATTGCATAACTTTTCAACAAATTATTTATCAGAAATTAAAAAAAGGGTTGAAACTCTAAAAATGATTTCATTTAAATAATATTTATATTTTATAATATATGAATATTTATGAAAATAAATTATTAATTATTAAATTGATTTCCATCAATAATAACAGCGGATAAAAAATGGTTGGATCAACAAAATATTGATGAAAATGGAACACTACTAAATCCAGGTGGAGACTTACACCGTTCTGCAAGGAAGAGAAATCATAAGGAAATCAAAAATTGCATACAAGAAATTGCGAACGTAATTCTTTTGAACGAGTTAGTTTTTTCAATTAAAATTATTTTTCTATCATGGTGACTATGTTATATAAAGCAGATTATTTCAATCAAGTAAAGATGATTTACTTCTTTACTTAAAGAAAAAAGAAAAAAAGCTGTTTACAAGTGGCAGATATCAAAATAAAGAAGAACCTTATATACTGGGTAAATTTATATTATTTTAATGGTTGTATTATTATAAATTACAATTATTTTTTTTAGATTGGAATTAATCGAAAAAAGATATAGAAGCGAAGTTGATATATCAAATGAAAAAAAAATAACAAACCCACTTTTGGAAAAAAAGTTAGTTATGAAATTTTAAAATATTTATAAGAAAATCTGTGGTATAAGTTTAAAAATATAAATTAGTCATAGAGAGTATATTTATATATATTATAGTTACAAAAGATTAAGATGATCCGTTTAGCGGGATCGCCGTCAACTGACGTCGTAACGTGGATAACTTATTGTTTTTTGGAGTAATTAAATTAGCCCTGAAAAGGGCTGATTCGCCAAGCACTAACTTGCTTGACCACGGATGAAAATAAAATATGACATTAGCTAACGTTCTAACAAAAGTGACGTTGGGATTTTGATTTGCGTCATTTCTATCTCGCGAGGGATCGTAGTCCTGTCGGAGAGGGTGCGTTCTCTTTCGAGAGGTTGGTTCGCGCGCTTGGTCCTTTTCGGTGGAATCGACTTTACGAGGAGACGCGGAACTTATTCTATCTTTCATCTCCTCATGAATTTCGGGGTTGTTGATTCTTATTTCCGCGAGGATTACCTGGGGGTCGATTACAGGAGCCGGTGTAACAACGAGTTCTCGGAGCATTAAGTCTAACTCCCGCTGAAGCTGATCATCTCGCAACTTAATTAAACCCTCCCTTTGTCGAAGCGCGGTGAGTTGTCGACAAAAGCGACGCCTGACCGATCGGCGTTGGGCACGATTAGGCGACCTTGGTTCATTCCCCAAAGATTCCGTTTTGTATGGCTAGAATAAAGCAATAGAAAGAGATATTAATTAAGTGAGCAGGGCACGTAGTACGGCGTCAACCGCGCAACACTTAATGACGAAAGAAATGCTATTAGAGGGATAGGTTTTGGCCAAGGTTTCAACTTTTATTCAAAATGATGCTGCGCTGAGAAATCGCCTGATTTTTTTTTCGCTGTGGAGTCTTTTGGGTGTGGAATTGAGCTGGATGGTGTTCCGCAGCTGAAAGCGTCAATTTTCCCTCACACTTGTTTATTTGGGAACAGTGTTGGGTGGTGAGACCACAGCCGAAAACACTGTTCTCAAGTTCCTAACTACTCGTCACTGGTCACTGGTCACTGGCCTTTGGTTATCCGGAGATCCTTGGTGAGAGTTCGGCCAAAGAATGGTGATGAGTGGTCCATGCGTCGTGTTTATAAAGGATTACGCGGACCATGAAGAGACTCCCCTGCCCCGCCGACACTAATCAATTAACGCACCAATCAGGATCGCAGTTAATTGTTCGGAGCGAAAGTGTCGTTTTGACTATATGGCGGGCACCGACCATGGACCTTTACATTAATGATACTATTGGTTTTAACTGTTCTAATTGTTATTGGCACGTGATTTAATTCTAATTTTCACGAACCAATCAACGATATGGATTAAATATTCATATCAAGATGAAATTAATTGTTTACAAAAAGCATGCGAGTTTTTTACTTCACCAAATTTGTTGGCAATGAAAAAAATTTTAAACCAGTTTACAAAAGATGAAAGACACAGAAAAATTCGAAATGGAAGAATTCACCGAGGATAAAACTAAAATATTAGTGCCTAATCGAATGGACGCCCTTAATGCTTTATTAATTCTTATTTACGTCTTGTTTTAAATTTATTTCAAATTAGTCATTTTTATACAGTAAAATTAATATGTGCTAAATTAAACTTTAAATATGCTTATTTCTAAATAAATCATGCAATATTATTTGATATAATGATTATTTAGATTGATATATACAAGGAACGTTCATCCAAAACGGTGACTAAAAGTCATTTCGAAATGTATCTCAATAACATACTGCAAAGAGGTAGTTCGTGGGCTGTGAGAGGTATTCACATGCTAATTTATGACAACAAAAAATTGGATTGATGTCCATATCAGGAAAAACGGCACAATAAACTGAACGCATCCCGGAAAATATAGTTACTGCCGTACTATGTAAGATTCGATAAAAACTTTTATGAAAAACATTCAGTATTATATTATATAATTCATTTTAGGCGCTGTAACCGCATACCTGCCTTCAAAAACGAAATTATCTTTTGATGAATATAAAAGAATCGTTACGCTTCAAACTTGTAATCAAAGACCAAAATTTACTAAAGTAATATATTTTACAAAAAATGAAACTTTTAACATAATTTAAAGAATATATTCATACGTAAGATATTTTTAATATGTTTAGGCTAAGAAACGGAAATCAGAAGGACGAAACAATGTCGCCAAAAAAATGAGAAAAACGGAAGAAAAAGAAAACGATCATGATTCAGATTAACATTTTTCCAATTTGTTAATAGTTGTAATTTGATTGAATTAACCTAATTTTGTCTTTTTATTAATTCGTTTATTCAATTGTATCGATGGTTCATAATAAATCATTTCTTCAGCTTCTTCATTTTTAATTATCTTTTTTATCGTTAAATTATATTACTAATTTTTAAATAAGCAATCTAAAATTGCTTTCTTAAAATTTTTATACCAATAGTATTTTCGTAAATAAGGCGAACAACATATTTTTAGTTTTATAACAATTGTGTGTATATTTTGACGAAAGTCCCTGGAATCATGAAGTGAAGACATTTGCTAACATTTATCAATTTCTTTATAATATTGTTTTTCTCAATAATACGCTTTTTGAAAATGCAGCATTTGAGCAGCAGTACGTCGTTTCTAATGCAGTAAGACGTACCAAGTTATTTGCTCGAAAACGCATAAAAATATCGTTTTGCTCCAAATATTGTTCCTTTGAGCTTTTATTTTCACTACACGATTAAAAAAACATTCTCATCACATCATCATTGATCGACAAAAACTTTATAAATAATATAATCATAATTTTATCAGAGAATGTTCATTTAATGATCGTAATTGAATGTTAAAAATTATATTTTGAGATCAAATTAATATCATTATTTGATCTAAATATTATTTGCGTTTTTAATAATCCCGCATTAATGTAACATCTCTTTGTGATCTACTCTTGACTATATCAGGTCTCATTTTTACGATCATTAATTGATTTTTCAGATATTACATTTTTACCATGTATAACTGTTCGAGCTAATCCGATCTCTGCGGTCGGTGCGCTTGCGCCGTGAGCGCATATAGTCTGTTGCGTAACTCGAAATCGAGACCGGCCAGTTCCGAAGTCGACTTCGACCCGAAAACAGTTATCCTTTATTTTATTCATTTATAATAAACCTATTTTAAATAATACGATCATTAAAAAAATTATGAACTTAAAAAATTGATTATAAATTCAAAATAAAGATTAACAATATTCAAACGTTGCTGCTTTTTCATACTGTGACTTTGATAACTATACGTTGTTTCAAATTTCAAACATCAACTTATGTACAGAAAAAATACTAAATATAATAATTTTGAATAGACCAAAGCTGGATTTCTTTATTGATGACAAAAAGTGTTAAATAATAACAAAAAATAAATTTTACTTAAATAAATTTCAATGTTTATAATTTTTATTATGCCTGTAACGAAATTAAAATTTTTCATCATAATAATACACATTGAAACATGAAAATTAATAATGGTTTTTGGATTTATAAGTTTAAAATAAATTGTATTTAACATGTTGATATTAAGTTATAACTACGCGCCGAAGTTGCGCGCGCGACGCAACAATGGAGCCAAGACAATGCCATTTCCAAACCGAGACTTATGGGTAATGGAGGGGTTATTGCAATTTTGATAAAGAACGGTCTGAGATTTGGACTCATTGATAACGACCATCTTGCATTTATTAAGGGTTGTCGTGTTAATGATGTTGAGATTCAGATTGTCTTAATTGTATCTGATAGGGAATGTAGTGATATTACGATCATTAATATTTATAGTCCTCCAAAACCTTCTAATAAATGTATTCATGATAATTTTTAGACTGAATTTTTTAAGTATTATAGTATCGGCGATTCAGAAAACATCGTCGTGGAGAGGGGTCGAAAATCCTTGACTCGCGAAAACGATAACGACCAAGCAGTCTCAGTCACGCCGTCGAATCATAAGTTCGTTGCTTCGTTTTATATTATATTGTAAATTTAAATTTTGTCGAATTTACGTCCTTTTCACTTGAATAAATCTTTTAACTAAAAAATATAAACCTTCGTTTTTTTTTGAGTTCTAATTAAAACTATAGTATATTAAATCAAATTTTATCCAATTGCATTTTTTGCGGTGATTTTAATGCGAATAGTTCAATTTGGTCAAATAATAATGCTTCTAATCTTGAGGGCAATAAAATTGTTAATGCGTTAGTCAACTGTAATCTTACTTGTCTTAACAATGGATATCCTAATCATTTTAATTTGAATGGTAGTTCAGCTGAAGCTCTTGATCTAACTTTTTTTCCTCAGGTTTAGCACTGAGAATTATTTGGCCCATTGTTAACAGCAAGTATGATAGTGATCATTTCCCTTTTTTGATAAATATTTCTAACTTTTTCCTTTCAGAAATACCTTGCAGGCCTCATATCTCTACATTTAGAATCTATTGGATTGATTTTGTTATGAATAGTATAAGATTATCTTTTTAAATTTTGAAAACGATGATATTGTTTATAATGATTTAATTGATAGAATTTCATGCACGTTTTTAGAATGGGGTGCAAAACAGTATACCCGGAAAAAAGTCAAAAAGAAATTTGTTAAGTTTTGGTGGAATGCAGAAGCTGATGTTCTTATGTTAGAAAAGAAAGAATTTTTCAAAATTTCTATGGAAAATCCGTCTTCAGAAAATAAACAGCTATTTAATAATAAATGACTAGAAATTGAATAAAAGTTGAAAAATATATGGTCAAATAATTTTCAAAATAAATGTCAATCTTTCCCACCTAAAAAAAAAGTTGATGTAACCCTCAAGTTCGTTGTGTCATTATTGATACGCTACGCTATTGGATAGCGTTTGAAATATATCAAACGCATATTGATCGAAGATTGCGCATTGAAGTTGGATAACGTTTATGTTCTGACAGATACAAAAATGTTTTGATCTGCTTCAATTTTGTGGTTAATCTGGTTAATACGGAAAAAAATCTATTGAATCATAAGGTGTGCTATTTGTGCTGATTGAACTCCGTTATAATTAAAAAATAAACAAGTAAGTTCTATGAACTTATTATCAATATTTCATCAATTTTGTTAGAATTCGAAACATATTCCTTAATAAAAAATATTTTTTTATCAAATTTAGGTTGACAAAAGAAAACGATTGGATTTAGGCAAATGTTTTTGTATTGCATAATAAAACAGGTAATGGTCGCCTTTAATTACTTTTTTGTATTAACAATTGTTCATCAAATACTATCATATAGATTTTCGTAACTATATATGCAAATACAAATAAAACTAAAAATTGAAATCAAAATATACAAGCAGTTTGTTAATTATTGAAATATATAAGAATGTAATATAAATAAAAATTTATACTTTTTTTAATTTTTTAAATTAATTGTCAATTATTTATTAATTAATCATTGTTAAGGAAATGCGGTTGCAAGTTGCAATTTTAGTTAGAAAGTTAGTTGCAAATTATATTAAAATGAGTTTTTTTTCTTTTTAGGAGGATCTCAAAGGATCTTTAATTCAACAAATAAAATTGTCATTATTAAATAGTTATTTAATTATGTTATTCAATATAGTTTATTTCATAGTTATATTCGAGTGTTATCAATTTATGTAATAGAATTAATTGATATCAAATTTTTAACATAAATGAAATTCTATACCCCTCAAAAGTGATTAGAAATTCAATTCGATAAAGAAAAAAGTAGTCATTTATTCAACCCAGTTTAATTAAAAGTTATTAGAAAATTTAAGTTTTATAAAATTGACATTTATTGAAAACAAAAAGTAATTACATTAAATTTATTTTGTATGGTAATTACAAGTAGTTATTGATTATTATTAATTAATTTAATAAAATCAAGTTAATCAACTTGATAAAAATAGGTAGAAGAAAAATTGTTCGCGATGAGAAGAAAGAAGAAAAGTATTAGAAAATAGAGAAATAGAAAAATGCATTGTCAACGTAAGTGTCTTGAAAAGAAAACTTAAAACTAAATGTAAAACTGTGAGCCAATCAGAAAGTGAAGTTCCTGATACTGCGTTGATTATCAATGATTTAATTAAATCTAGAGATGAAACTGATTGTTTAAATTTATCGAGTCCTCCTATTTCGAGCAACTCTTCCAACGAGAATTTTCTTAAGATTAATAAGGGTGAAGGTCCCAGTACATCATTTTGACAATTTAAAACACCCAATTGTATAATACCTAAAATGACTCAGCCTAAAAATTCATTAGATCAAAATGCCTTGAATGTTCTTAAATCAAAAATACCAAGTACTAGGGTCATCAGAAATGTTTATTGTGCGTCATCAATAGCTAAACGATTCATAACAAATTCAACTTTGACTCAATTTGCTTCAACAAAACAGCAAAAATGTAATGAATCAATGATCGAATCAACAACTGACTCATTGCCTGCTAAATCAGGTCTATCAGATACATTATATTGTTTAAGAAAAGAAAACAAAGACAAAATAAAAAATGACCGTGCTCAGAACGTAAAAGGTTACTGAAATTTTAATTACTCAATTTTTAGTGAACATAACTGTGGAAAAATGGATATTCTTTGTAAGCATTGTAATGCTAAGCATTTTAAAGCTGAAT
>JABFQD010004135.1:0-12195 GCA_022817045.1 Psix sp. ZL-2020 | reverse complement strand
TATAGTATTGTAATATATAGTGAGGATATATGGAAATGTGTTATACTATGTATGTGTATATGATATATTGTGCATGAAATGAAATGTAATATCAATGATATAATAAAAATATATATAAATATTTTATCTTTGATGTATTCTTATTTTCTTTATTACTCTTTATATTTTTGTTATATTCTACAAATGTCCTTTAAGTTATAGTTTAGTAACACTGATTAAGTTGATAATGTATTATAAAGTAAATTAATACAATTTTATAATAACTAAATTGTTGAACTGTTTTAACATTATTTCTTTCTGATAGTCAATAAAGTATATTCATCTACCTCTGTTAAAATTTTATATTATCATCATTGTTCGTTTTGCATATATGTTTCATGACATATAAACATATACAATTGAAAACATAATATATATAAATAAACATACATTTAATTTGTAAAATACAATAGATTGTTTTGACACAAATATTATAAGCATTACCGTCATATATATTCCTATTACAAGAGTATTGATATATAAAAGATAAATTCTAGTACACAGAAAAAATCTTAAGATGTAATATAATATGCAATATAATTCGTGTATATTTGTATGAACTATTTTCTACATTATATTTTATTTCTACATTATATAAAAATTAATTTCGTTTCGCTAGAATACCATTTTTGATTAATTTCAATTTTTTTAATGTAAAAAATATTTTCATTAGTAAGAGAAAACTATTTATATGAATTTAAAATACGAATATTAAAAAACTAATGAACTTTATTATTTATTGATAAAGATCAAGCAATTATGTTTAAAATAAAATTATGACTGTGAAAGTGTTACTTTTTCAGTAGAAACATTTGATTTATATTTGATTGATTTTATTACCATATATTGCCAGTGCTATTTTGAATTGATTGACAGTTTCTTAAAAATTGAAACATAACAATAAAAAACATCTGACGGATAATTAAACTTTTTAAAATTACATACAACATGAAAGTGTTTTATGAAGATATCACAATTTTGGAGAATAAACTAAACTAATTATTGAAATTATGCATTTGAAACAAAAATACGTGAACGTTACTTTTTATTTGCAGTAAAAAATAAAACAGTACTCTACTTTATTGTTGCTCTTGAGTATAATAATGTTATAGAAGAAGACTATATGCAATAAAATGGTGAAATAAAATACAAAGCAGTGAGACTTCTTCAAATAATTCTAAAAAATATTTTGTGGCAGTTAACTCAATTTTTTTTGAAAATTAGTTTTTTATGCTTTTTTCTTATAGTTTTATCAACGAATATAAAAAATTATGATAAATCTTTTGAATATAATAAATTAAAGTTTGCTTTAAAAATATGTCAAAAGGAAAAAAAAGATTTTTTTGATATTGTAAAAAAAATAACTGATCGATAAAATTAATCAGAATTGTAGTAAGGTTGAAGCACGTGTGATTACAGGAGACTCTGTAATCTTGTCGGAACATTACTACGTTTACGGGACTCAGTCGATTGTCGTAATCCGCGCAGCCCACTTACCTACATTATTATAGTGAAGCCGATGCATCTGCCACAAGCCCATTGAGGGCGCCAATAATTTAAAGACACTTGAAGAAATGAAGATACAGATTTTCTTTTCTCGCATCATGTTCTGTCTGATGCGCAACGAATTGCCTTCGAGACATGCACTCCAACCATCCGGTTATCGCACACTAAAAACCATATTTTACAGTGGATTATCGCTCGTTATTCCTGTTTCAACGAGTATTAATTTGCATCGTCCATTGATGTTTTTGAACCATAAGCAATTTAGAGTACCATGATGATTTAATTGATCGAATTAATATATTTTTAATAAAACCAAACAAATTATTTAAAATGATAAGTGAAAACGTTCAATGTTCTGGTAATAGTAACCGTTGAAATATCGAGTATTTTCTAAAATTCATATATGCAAGTCATAACTAGCATTAAAGAATTATAACAAAAAATTTTGATAAATAAAAATGAATGTTCAATTCTAAAATTGCTACGGAATTAATGGTCTTCATTTTAACCAAAAATAACTATTGTAAATCGTGAAAAAATATTTAAAATTTTTAAAAAATACAAATAAATGAAATCATTTGTATTTTATTTTAATTAACTGAAAAATGAATTCTGTTTCACTTGAAGCATAAAAATATTTGCATAATTGCACATTTTTACTCGCAATAAATGTGGTCTTGAATTGTACGCGAACTTGGCAAATCCACCGACCCACGTTCTACAAACGCCAGTACAGCACGTCAATGGGATGCAGTAAAAGTCAACGATGAGCTCGCGATAATCTCTACCTTGCGAGATTCATTGCCAAGATATAGCACAGTTCGGCTTCTAGACTCGGATCGTCGAATGTGAACACAAAGGCTCAGTGTGCGCAAAGGTTAAGTGATTCAATGCGCATGGATTCAACTTGTTCAGTGCATTTCTCCTCGTTCAAAATTCAAATAATTGCTTGTCTTGATGAACTTGTCAATTTTGGTTGTCCAATTCATGTTCAAATAACAGACGATTGAAAGTTTTTTCAGCATGATAGTAGACCTGATATAAACTTTCGTAAGAAGTTTTCCCTTGTAAATAAAACAGAACTGCATACTTTATATATAAATATATATAATTACTTATTTTTCATTTCCAAATGATTAATTCTAAAAATTGATTTATTGATTGAAATTTCATAAGAGTGATTACAGGAAAAAATGACTCTTTTAAGAGCAGTTGGTTTTCCATTGCTGGATGAGCAATAAAGGTAGAATTTCCTTTTAATGTTACCGTCTGGGAATAGTGAAGACGGTGATTTAAGATATATTTTGATTTATTACGATGGTAACATCTTTTTCTTATTGTAATTACCGTCAACCCAGTTGTGCGCGTTTCAAGTTTCACGCGACACTAAACTAATGACGTTAATTATTCGAGAGAAATGAAATTGGAATCGTGATTGAAAGAAAAAGTTCTTCTTTCGGAATATGCGTTCACAGAAGCAACGGATCAGCTACATTTCATAAACGCGCTTCCAGCTCGCTGGCAGAACTCATTTTCATCTTGCGTTATTTTATCCCACAATGCTATAGTGCGATACAATCAAATGAAAAACGAATACTATTTTAAAATGTAATTCTAGAAAGATGAATTCCTAATCCAATCTATGTTGAGGAACTTCTAATAAATAATGCTGATAACAGTCGAGAAAAGTGCCGCAGGAAATAATTTTATCTGTGATATTCTTGATGTTCTCGACTCTTCTTCAACATTTTTAGCATTTTGTTGCAGTCGTATGAATCAACAAATCAACGTTTAAATCATTATCTCATTCAAGCAAGCTGTTTACATTGATAAAGTGAGGAGCAATGTGTTTAAGATTTAATACAACTTCATCGTCGAGATGTCTATCAAGGTCATTAATAGAAATCGCTGCGCAAAAGCTTGTTGGAACGCTTAAAAAAATGTACGACTGTGTGTTTGTTTGTCTCCTTTGGTCCCGCGTTCTCTCTTCCCGTCATCACTTTCTTATGACAGTTCTATTGGCTTCCGGTTCCCGGGACAATGCGGTCACACACGCACGTACTCACACAAACACTCCCCACTCAATGCTTCTGCCAACATGCGAGAACATCGTTTAATAAATACCGCGCGACCTTTAATAGGATAAAAATGATTCTCGGAATTCCACGTTATAAACGTAGTTAACAGTTTACTGATTACAAATCCTCCGAAGAAATTGGGTCAAAAAGACTGATCGCTGATTATTTGACAGTTGCATCGATATAAGCAGTAGGATAAAAAATATTTAAATTTCTATTAGAATTACATCAAAAAGATGCTATATAGTATAAATGGGAAAATAATTGAAATAAGCAGTGAATGACCCAAAGAGAAGAGATACCATCTGTCGTTGAATCAGAATGATAAATTTTCTTATATGAAGACGTTAACTGCTATTAGAAAACATATTCGTAACTGATCATCGTCAAGGTAAATATTAATACGTGCGTGAATTAACGATGCGTAATATATGATAACAGCACGAACGTATTACACATTCACCTTTGACTCCACTTAAAGATGCATGTCTCGTGAGGAAATGGTGCGCGTGACTGAAAATAGACTTTCTTTCGTCATCCAAGGTAGGAGAGAAAAGAAAAAGTCGAACTTTTGTTTTGCAAATGTTCACATTAACATTTTTACATACGATGCTCGGGATGAAAGCTATCAGCATGAGTACAATTATTGCTGAATATTAAGAGCGTCGGAGTTGAATGCTAAGTACCGATTGTGTCGAACATGCGGGTTCAATTGTGCAACGGTGGGGTAATATGTTAGAAAACCATTAAGTAAATAACGTGGTAGCTTTCAAGTTAAGTAATTGGGTTAGTGATATAGAACGCGTTAGAAACTAAACTTTTTTATCTTTCTAGGGGCTATCACTGTTGCTCTTGTTATTCCACGTCAGCGGTGCGTTATCCAAGAACATCAGGGATGGCCCGAACAATCATCCGAGGTACAGTCGGAGGGCAGTGCTTAACGAGTTTCTTGTACCACCGCCCCCGAGTCCGGAACATTCTTCATTCGTGCTGCCATCTTCCGAATTGGCGCCGCCTCCAAGGTTCCCGACTTCTACTAGGGACCAAAGGCATGTTCCTCAGCCAACTGCGGAGTCCCCGGCATATATTTCAAAATTGATGGACTGGTTGAATCCGTTTACATTACTGAATAAAGGTGGACCACCTCAACAATATGGTCCTCCGTCTACAAATCAATATGGACTACCTACGCAACAATATGGTACACCATCACAAAATTACGGACCGCCGAAACATCAGTATGGACCACCTCAACAACAATATGGACCTCCTCCACAACAACACGAACCACCTCAACAACAGTATGGGCCACCTCAGCAACAATATGGACCTCCTCATCAACAGTACGGACTTCCTAAACAACAGCAAGGACCACCTCAACAACAATATGGACCTCCTCCACAACAACATGGACCACCTCAACAACAGTATGGACCCCCAAAACCTCAGTATGGGCCACCTAATCAAAATTATGACAAGCCGCAACAGAGTTACGGCCCACCACCTTCATTTCATCCACCATTAAGCAATCAACAACTGCCAACTTCTGATTCCAGCAAGTTCGTAATTAATTCTCTTAAACAGTTTGTTTTTGTTTATAAATATTTACATAAAATATAATGTATTTCTAGATTCCATTCCAATAGCAATCAGCAAAGTTTCCCAACATCTTCAGTTTACGCTTCTAGGCCATTCAAAAGTCAAAGTTGCAATTCTTGCAATTCTGTTCCTTGGATCCCTATAAAAGGTCATAATAGACCACCGCCAAACCCAACGAATTCAAATATTGGTTATCCCGCACCTACCAACAGCTATTTACCCCCAGCTCAGCCTTTGCCTCCCGTAGTTCCGGCTTCTGATCATTCTTATGGGTCACCACCAAATATTCAAACCTTGGATTCTTACCCAACGTATACCAACACAAAAAGTTCTATCGCCAATCCATTGCATCAAGGATCTCAGCCACCTATTTTTGATAAAGTCCATGATTTCCATTCTCCACCGTCTAACTTTGATACATCAATCGAGGATTATACTTCAGAAGTACTAGACCATCATCCGGAATTTTATCCAGAACCTGTGTCATCTGAAACAGGAAGTGATTCAAAAACTGTACCACGTCAATCTTCAGTGGGTGGGCATCTTGATCTAGATGATAACGATTTAAAAGACTTTTCAAATCCGACAAATCCATCTTTTGGAGTCAAATTACCAACTGAAGAAATCCATTATGAACAATCCCCAGTTATCGAAGTTCATGAAACATCTTCGCAAAGACCAACAATAAATAACGCTTATGGAACGACTTCACAGCAACCTATAATAAATAACGCTCATGGAACACCTTCACAACAATCTATAGTAAATAACGCTCATGGAACACCTTCGCAACAATCTATAGTAAATAATGTTTACGGAACATCCTCGCAACAACCTATAGTGAATAACGCTCATGGGACCAGTGCTTCGCCCATTATCAATTATATAGTATCTGGTCCAGATAATGAAGTGACTACTCAAAGATTGATATCATCAACGCAAAATCAACGTAAACCAATGGCGTTTTACCCTTTGTTCAATAGCAAGGAGATCATTCGACACGACAATGGATATTACAACGACGAGAATAACACATCGTTTGAATCAAGTATTGAGACATTCGCTACACCCGTTTATCACAAAAACAAAAAGAGGAATAAGCAGGTTTAAATTTCACTTTATTAAATACTGATATACATTCAATGTAATTTCTTCTGTTTCCTTACCTTACTGTGATTTATTACTGACCGTAGGTGCAGATAATTATACCTTACACGTCCCAGCATACTCCCAGTCCATTCAATCCACACAATGAAGATCTACACGACTCTGCTAGTTCAAAGGTTTACTTGAAGGAGTCAAGTGACAAGATAGAAGACAATGTGGTAGGCCAAGAGTCCCAAAGTGTCCATGTAATGCAACTGCCCAATTCATCACCCCAATTGGAAGAATCTGCAGATAATTCTACTAAAAGCAATTCAATAGACGTGCAGAGATTGCAGAAAAATATTGACAATTGGACCATAGAGGTAAGTTAGATTTGAAGATAAATTATAATTATTATTTGCCATTGATTTGACGCATGTGTTTCTCTTTGTACATCTTTCTATTTTCTTATTTAATGGCTGAGGGTAAGCGGGAATTATACACTGTGTGACTCTGATTCAAGGAGTACTCCAGCGGAACTACATCTAGCTCACTTCTTCATAATTCATCTCATCCATATCTTTCACAGTCTAAGAAAATTCCGCATGAATATCTTACTACTTCTGAACCTAACGTGACTGAAAAAATGATCAAGAATTTTTCGGATGAGTCCACGTCGTCGTTGGGACTCGACGATTACGATGAAAGTCTCGTACCGACGACGCAAGTAAGTCCTAGTGGTACCATATAGTTTTAAAAAGTATTTAGGGCCAGACCTAGTTCGAAGGATCTTTTAGAATGGCGCTGCGAGATTGAAGATGGTTCGTCATCGCATCGCCGCTTCTGAATAGATCTATTTAGTTAACAGCATGCTTGGTTTATTTCGCTACGAAGGTCTCCTCAGACGAATCGTCGACGGAATCATATGAAAATTCGACCCATATAACCATCGTGAAGGGAAGACCGTGGACGTCCGCGGAAATGGAACGGCTTTGGCAAACGGTGCCCACGACCTATAGGGAGTCCGAGAAGGTTTTCGTGGTGACCTCCAGGACTATTTCTCCGAGTGAGTTCAGTGATTCTAAAGGAAAGAAGAAGCTAGAAGATGAACGGAAGAAGAATAAAAAGAAGAAGAAGAGTTTTGAGCCAATTGAGCGCGCGTACCAAGTACTGCCGCAAGCAGTGAATAATTTGGCAGTGGCTTCAACTGGTCCAGAGAATGTACCACTATGGGGAATAATGGAGCATGATGAATTCACGTTCGATCAGAAGTCGAGGAAGAATAATAATTCTACGCAAAACCTCAGTCCAGTCCTCTACGTCGGGCATTCCAAGGTGACTAAGTTTGTTTGTGTAGTCATTAGGGAGACCCACCTTAGAAGGCATATCGTCTTAACCGACATAACGTAAAAGCCCAGAAACATCTCGTGCGAATTTGCATAGCCGTACTGAATCGAGAACTGTTATTTTTCGCGGCGAGATAAGTAGAGGGGACCCGAATTTACGAGCATAGGGTGTTGGTACTTTTCGCACTTTTCACTTTACATTTGCAATTCTCTTCTCTACTAGTCATATCTTTTCTCACACTTTGTATCCGTTGAAATTTTAATGGCTTGTTGATAGATGTCTTAAAGGGGAAAGAGAGAGAGAGTAAAAAATGGTCGGCCAGTAAAACACCTTTGGTAAAATTCAATCATCTCGCTCATAAGCGAGGAACAAAAAGTGACTAACTGGGTAATGTCTGTTTTTCAGGTGTCTCGTGCTAGACGATGATGCTCTTCTGGGACGTTACGAGCCATCACAGCATGGTGCAAAAAGTCGACTCGCCGACGTCGGTGGCTTCTACGCTGTACAATTTAAACCAAAACGATTGCTTCCAAAATGATTAATGCTAACGTTCGTCATAACAGTAAAATACGGCGAGGATAATTGCCGCGCAAAAGGAGAGTGCAACGATTCTTTCTGACACATATTTATTTATTGTGTTCATTGTTTTGCATACGGTTTCTAACGAAACAGTGAACTCACGCAAGTTATTGTGCGAAACGAACGACTAATTTTAAGTGATAAGTGCGCCAGTAATAAAACTTTAGCGAACTTATGCTCAAACCAACGAGTGGCTATTCGAGAATCATCCTAGAAGAATGCGATGAAAGCGACTTCTAATGTTTAAGATGTTTTATTTAACAGAGAAATAATATATGAAATGTTGAAGGATTTTCAAGCTTCATTTTATTTGCATACAGAGCCAAACACCGCTCTTCTATGCAGCTCACCTTTATGGCGCACAGGTCGGTCTTTGTTTTCCCATGGAAAACATTTTCACAATTTTTTTACGAATCACCCGATGGTTTTCTCTTGTTCTATACACGATGTTCTGCGAAGAACATTGCAACGTCCGTTTTTATCTTCGCATTAGGATGAAACGTGCTTGTGCAAGAGATAATCGTGCTCTCCAATTGTGCTTACAAAGTGACAGTCGTTTCGCAGCTGTTGAAACCTTTTTACGACCACGAGAAGTGGACATTTCCGCATGCAAATCCATTGTGATTCCATTTCAACGACACCTACTTTATTGTCTTTTAGCAAAAGATGACCAAATGACTGAACGAAAGCCAAAGTGTTTGAAAAAGTGTTTCCTGTTTGATGAATAATTAAACATCCTTCAATACTTATGTCACTTTCACGAAAAAAGCATCGATTACAAATTCGTGTTCTCTATTTTGTTTCTGTAATTCAAAGCAAATTCCATTTCATTGTTCCAAATCGTGACACTTTTTGCTAATTATATGGTGACGCTTCTATATGCAAATGATCTGGCAGTAACACTTTTGTTAGCTGGTCGCTTCCGTGGTTGAAACACGGAACAGCCATGAAACTTGGCGCTTACGCGAGAAGCGGGCCGAAGAAGCGACGAGAAAGCAAGTCTCCCGCGGATCAATCGAGACGTGACCGAGAAACGCGCGATCCGCACGTGACGTTGTAAACTTGGCAGCACAATGGGCGACTGGCTGCTCCTGTCGGTGGCGACTTTCGCTGTGCGCGTTACCGCGTTACTTACTTGCCCCGAGACACCCGAGACCAACGCCGGCGAAAGCGAAGCCGCGATGACGAGCCGGTTGATTCTTGTTCGCACGTGCCGTCAATGTCAATAGTAACAAGCTTCATACTCCAGATCATAGACTGACATTCATGTTACCTTTTTATGTGGTTTTATAAAATCCGACACTAGATCACGCTTTCAATTATGGAAAAGATTTTATGGCCACCTGTTTAAAAAAATGTACGGGTTTCATTTAAGTAATTGAAACTTAGAACGGTTAACCAATTTCATATATTTCATCGTTTTTTATAATTTCAGTTAATCTCTTTCTGCAATATTCAAGGTTAATGATCTGTAATGAATTGTACCATGATGGAAAACTGACTATAAATTATAATTTTTGCTATTTTGCTAATTTTGCTAATTCTGAAATGAAATTTTAATAATTTCTTACCATTAAATTTCAAAGCAAAAAGTATAAGAACATATATTACTGGCTTTATTCAGTCGAGAATTTATTATCTGTCCAGAACAGAGTTGTAGTTTGCATTTTAGTCGTGCAAGATTCAATCTAACGTAATTGTATTATTAACAGATTTTCGATTAGATGGTATCAGAAATAAGTACTAGAAATAATAGATTGCGTTTACATATGATAGATATTTCTTTACACTATTTTTTAAAAAAACTTATCAAATACTACATGATCAATGTTTTTTTATGTAAACAATCATTACACAATATTTGACCTTGATATATGTTATTTTTAAATCAAAATTAATAAATTTGATAAACATAAATCATGTACTACGCAAAACAAAATTTGGTTTACTTGATTAAATATCTGAGATTTCAAGCAGAGAAAATAATAGTGGTTAAAACATTATTATTAAAATTATTCAATTTTTATTTTATAATGTATTTACATTTTTTTAATATATCTTATGAAAATTTTGTGACGGACCCAAAAATCTATTTTCTTTTACGGTGAAGTCATTATAATTGGATTTTCTTTTAAATGATTTTCTTTAATCCGGATTAGTTTTTGGAAGAAAAGCGCATGACACTCTTTCATTAAGGTCGTGTCCTTGTTCGATCTCATTTCAATCTCGAAACGGATCTAATGACGGGAAGAACCTCGTTTGGTGCATTACGAAAGAACGCGTGTGTTAAGGCGGCTACAATCCAGGAGACAATGGCAAACGCTTTTCTCACAACCTATTTCCGGTGCGAGTTCTCACGAATCCGAGAGCGACCAGCATTGGGAATGGCGCTCAAGATTCATCCGATTATGCCATTTCACCCAATGACCTTTTAACGCCTCTATTAATTCAGTTATTCTTCATCAATTAAGCCCATTATACTTTTTATCCTTATTGTTTTGCTTTAGAAATCCGTCATTCATTGTAATCAAATGCGTAAATATTGTTACTTAACGAAGTGAAAAACTTCTAGATAAACCAAGGTTAGATATTCATTGTAACTTTGTTAATAGTGAAGTCACCAGTTACAAAGTTATCTTTTAACTTAATTCATTTATTTTTCCATTTTGAAATAAATAAAATTTCATTTTGCTCCATTAAATTTAAATTTTTTGGGCATAATATAGTATTAAGTTTAATATGTAAATTGTCGCGAATAAAAAAAAAGTTAGCTACGAAATATTTCGTTAAAATAGCGTCACAAATCATTGAAACTACGATATGTATTATAATAATTGCAATACATCGCAAAAATTTCGATCTGCATAAAATATCTTGATAACTACTACATAAAACGTAAAATGTATAACATAAATAATGAAAATTAGGATAATATATTATCGTACATTTTTTTTATAATTTACATAGTAAAAAGTACATATGTGTCATTGGAAGTTGAATTTTTATGAATTTAGTTTCTCCAATGTATCATCTGTTTTTAAGGAAAGAAAAAATAACTTTAGCAGTTGTAAAAATGAAAAAGTATAATTTATTTTCAAATACTGAATTTCGAATTCTTTAGTAATTATGTATCGTTTGATGTTGGCGTATTTCCTTTTCGTCGCCTAATGATCATTTCTGTCGTCCACATGATAACGGTCAACATTGCCACCGCATTGATGAATCCAATACATGGAATATAACTATTACTAATATCTCTAATAAAACCTGAAAATGACAGAAAAAATGATAAATTTTTAGTAACGAAAAAGTAATAAACCAAAATACTGAATATATTCTTGTTTTAAAAATTTGAAGTTCAGAATGCATCATATTTAACAAAGATATTATTTCGAGTCTTATATATATCTTATCTGTTAAACAAAATTGCTATTAATAAACTGACGCTAATAAAAATGAGAATCACCTTCAATCTGTTTACTTCAAAGTATGTTCATTTCTATGGTAGCGCAAGATTACATATCAGTCAGTTAATTACAACAAAATTACTCAATGTTTTTACCGGAGCCAATTTTAATTCTGATAAAAGATTTTTATGTGTTTTTGTTTAATTATTTATGAATTTATATAAATTGAATAGAATGAAAAATATCCTTATTAATAATAACAGGTTTTAGATAATAAATTGACAGATTTCCAAAATCGTACCTATTAAAGGTCCAGCGGACAGAAGAAAACAACCATTCACTAGTAACTGTATGCTAGAAGCTGATGCAAGTTTTTCAACACTTTTTATATGATCTGGAACTACGAGTGGCATATAAACTGCACGCAACCCTTTCGATATTCCCAGAAATATCGCTATGATCATAATGGTCGAATAGCTTTCAGCAAATCCAAATGCTGGAATAAATAAAAACATATATAGCAAAGTAATAATTAATAATTTATAACAAGATTA
>JABFQD010004134.1:0-12196 GCA_022817045.1 Psix sp. ZL-2020 | reverse complement strand
GGAAAGAATGCCCCGACCTTGGTGAACCAAATTAGGTTTGATTTCATCTTCAAATGGCTTGTCCCATATCGATTTGCCTCCTTTACCGGTGTTAGTTGGATCGCCACCTTGTATCTAAATTAATAGGGTGAAATTAAATGAATTAATTTGTGTTTAGATTGTTAAAAATTGCCACAAAGGAACTAATAATCAATTGGAATTTGACGTTTCGAAATATGTATAATTTCCTCTTCAGATATGTAGTCCATATAAAAGTATATAAATATGAAACAATGTTAATTAAAGGTAAAACAATAAATATGTTTATTGTTACATATTTTTGAATTGAAATTTCCATGTTTAAGGGTGGTCACCATGGTGTTTTTTCTAAATACTTTTTGACACAGCTGATGTAGATGAATTCTACATCTACAATTAATATAAACAAATAAACAATTCAGGAACACAGATATTGCATAACACATAAATTAATGTTTCTTCAATACTTCTTTTTTGATTAAATGTGAAATTTAAGTTACCATAAAATTGCGAATCGATCGGTGGAATGTTGTGCCATTGTAATAACCGTTAAGGCTATGTTTTAAGAAATTTTCACAGGTCTTCGGAACGATATCACAGTGGAGTTCTAAATTTAATGCGCCGAAATTTGTTAATAATCTCACGTAGCCTGTAAAATGTAATAAATATGTTATAGGTCGGTAAATAAAATTGTTTTATTTATTCAAGAACATGACAGCATTTTTGTTAATGCTTTATAAGAACTTTACCTTTTTTCTTTATATGCTCATATCGGACTAAATCTTCTTCCACCACAGCTGCTTCGATTTTAGTTTCTGTTGGCATCACTGTCGAGGTTAAACCTGCTGCCACAGCTCCTGTAGAGTAGTGAGCCTAAAATTATTTCTTGATTAATATTTAATTTAACAGTATTTTGCGATGTTTTAAGGTGATACAAAAATTCTCGTACCGCATTCAAAATGTCCGCTTTTTTGGCAACTTTTTGTTCAGTCACTGTCGCTGGTTTATAAGTTTTCTCTAATTCTCCGAGGATATCTTTTGCTTCCATGGAAATATGTTTGAGATTCGAGTTTTTGTCATCGGGAACATCTGTGAAGAATCAAAAAAATTGTCATAGAAAAGAAATCAAATGATTTAGTATAAATTTATTCAATAATAACTCATTTTATTTATTAAAAATTAAATATAAAAATGTCAATATTTGATAATTGTGTAGTTTCCATTTTTCAAATGTAATACTTTTTATTCCCATTTTTAATAATTTATTTCTGTCGTTCAAATAAAACATTTCTTAACAAGATAATTAAGCTATTTTGTAGATTGCGTTTCCAAAAATTAGTTTCTTTGTCTTACACGAAAACTCATAACTCAAGTTTATCATAATAATTTTAGTATCTTCTTAAGGTAGTCAGTGTGGTACAGTCACAAACAAAATGTTATTGTTATTTCGTACCTAAGTTTATGTCATAAGAATTGTATCGACATACATAAAAAAATAAAAAAGTGTTAAAATAATGAAAAACTGTAATAGTATTACCAAATGAAGAAATAATTTCATTGAAAATAACAGTTTTGAACGTGACTGTACAACACTGTGTACGTGATTGATCAATCAAACGTATTTATTTATAATTTGTAGAAAAACTAATCACACAAATTTCTTTTTTTTCAATACTATGTTTCTTGAATAAAAGGAAATGATTTGTTAGTTTTGAAACAATATCTGACTTTTAGTTTTGAAGTTATTGAATGAAATGTAACATTTTTGTCATACTCGCCATAAGAGCCCATGTTATTTTAGCCAACTTTGAATCAAAATATCTCAGTTTTGAGTGACAAGAGTGAAATGAAATTTTGCTGAAACATTAAACACAATACCAACAATAACATATTTAAATTACATCCGAAGCTGACTATTTCGAGTTAAGTACACGACTACCTTAAGGTAAATAATTTTAATTAACATTTACCGTCATCTTCAACTCGTATATTATTCTTGATATGATGGAAAGAAGAAAGGTTGAATTTTGTAGCATTCGTAGGATCTTGTATAGTAATTATATCTTCGCGTTTAAACGGCGCATCGCTCAAAAGATCCTTCCAATTCTTCGTTTTAATATTCAACTGTTCGACAGCCTGAAAACATTTAAACCGTCATCATCAGTACTTCAAAAACACAAATTCTACATTACGTAACAATTATTTATCACATTACATTACAAAATTTCATGTCGTTTCATTTCATACAAATACAAATTTAATATTCAATTTATTCATTTTACCTCGTAAGAAAATACATTTCCAGTTGCTTTGATGGCAACAATGTGAGAGTGCTTGGTAAACAATTTGAATAAAACAGGACAGTGATACTCGCCCTGTTCATTTTTGTGAAAATGAAGTTTAGTTAAACTCTTGGTGTCAAGTGGTTTTCCTGTCACTGGGTTGTGTTTATACTTTTTTATGTACTTCAGAATCGGCTCCAGCTCGAAAACATTGCCACTTGAGTCACAGTAAGGGTGCTCGAATTGTACCAAACTTAAACAGCAGTGGTCGAACGGAAGTCTTCGGAAATTCTCGTCCTCGCTGAGGTCGTCCGTTCGTGTTTTTTTACCACCGTACAGAGTACTCCACTCTGTATAGGTTAGATACCTGTAATAATAAAATTTGCGGTCAGGACCGTGTTCAGTGCTTTATTGAATGTTAATATTTAATTACATTTTGTCCTTCTGGTGCTGGCGTTTCCCCATTTTGAGTACTTTTTAAATTACGATCTTGATTTTTGGTAATTATTTTGAGACAAGTTCAATTTTTGCTGTTTGTTATGGTTTGTCGTTTGAAATAGCGCCCTCTAGATGTGGATGATGTGCACGGAACTATGTAGAACTAAGTTTGGCGCGTGAATGATATAGTAGAGAACTGCTTATCAATATTTGATTCGAGTCTCTGCTAAATTATAACGGAAATTTTATTCACAGGTTTGGGATTTTTAATCTTTTTTTTATCTGAAATCGATCTTTACAAAATACAAATTGTTATTATATATCGGATTTACAAATTTTTAAATTAATTAAGACAAATAATTGTTCATCTACATATAATGTAACATATAATATTGTTATTTTGACAAATATTAGGGGATTCAACCAATTTAATTTTGCTTATTTATGCATATATCATTGTCTTGAGATTTAGTGCAATGTTTTTCTGGAATATATTCAATACCTTTAATTTCATACAACAAATCATACACGACATAAATCCAGATAATATTACTGCCGTCAAGAAATGCATGGTACTGGAAGAGAATTTCTTGAAAAATTTAAATTTTCCAAATCACTTATAACATGTTATGATAACGTACTTCATTCAATTAAATTTAAATTATATTTAGTGTTAAAATAAATTATTTAAAGAATGATCAATGAACAATATTAAATATTAAATGCATAATAAAGTAAATAAAATTAGTAAGTAATTAGTAAAATTTATTTAATAAGTCTAATCAATAATCATTTTTAATTATAAAACTTTGTATGGAATGACAGTGTGAGATAGTAATAAAAAATGATCGATTATTTGTTGAACAAAATTATATACGGCCTCAAGCCAGTTTTTTATAAACATTTTCAAAATTCTTCTTTACAAGTGGATATTCATCTGATATTTGATGTGTTACTTCACAATTAATTTTCATTTTTTGAATTAATTCTTTAAATATATTACAACCAGATTTACTTTAATCTTTCTGAAATCTTAATTTTCGAATAATACTCAATGAATAGATGGTTTTCGATATAGACACTCCAAATGCCGGCTGGGACACCTAGTGCATGCACAGTGACGCCATGTTAAAATTTACAAATAAAAATTTATTTAATAAAATTTTATTAGATCAAGATTTTAAATAGAGACCTAAACGCAATAGCTAGTAAAAAAGTAAATGCGTCATAACCATTCCACCTCTGGAGATAAAAATAAATCCAGCGTTAGAATATGTTCCATCCGAAGAGGACTTAATTAACATGATGAGTAAATTATGATCGATAAATGGTAAAACTAGAAAATCTAAATCTATTTCTGATTTGTCTAAAATTAGTCCTTCAGCTTTGTATGATAGTATTGCAAGTAACGAAATAGATGATGGTCAAACCAAAAGCGGTCAAACTAACCACTTTTAATTAATTTAAGAGCTAACTCTCTCATAACAAGAGACAAGCAGACGAATAAACAGCGCAGTTGAGAGATTGTGCAGTTTAGAAAAACGTGTAGATTACATTGAAGAAAAACTGGCCGAAAAGGAATTTCAACTAGATACAATCCAAAGCCAACATGGAGAAGTGGCAAAAGAATTAGAAACAACTGGTGCACTTCTTGGCAATGTGATTAAAGATCAAGGTTCTTTGTTTGAATTAGTAAACAAAAATAAAAGATACGACAAATTTGTATCAAAACGAAACAATGGAACTGAAATGTGGGGGTGCCCAACCATAAATTCGAAATTTGAGGAATGTTCAATTTGGTAAGCTTTACCCACCAACGTTTGATGGTCGGGGACAACCAATCAAATTCATTAAAAAGCTTGAAGATTTCTATCTCGCATCAGGATTGAATGATTGTCACCTGCATTATATATAAGTATAAGATTGAAAGGACTTGCAAACAATTGGTTGCATTTTGTCAGGGATAAAGTTTCATTCCTACAAAATTTCAAGAAAAAAATTTTAAATCAGTTTTGGAATGAAAACATCTAATTTCAAACTATCGATGATCCTCGGTGTGGTAAATACCAGCCATGCGGTAATCTCACCACAGTTGAATATGTTATTAAGAAATTAAATAACGCAAGATATTTGGATAATAACAAATGATCGAGAAATCATTAAAATGCTTTGTAGACATTTTTTCACAGATGTTCATTGTTTGGCATTATTGGGTCTGATTCAAGGTACCTAAAGTTTCTTCAAATTGTTGGAAAATCTTGATTGCACAGAGAGAGAGTAAGAAATTTCACTACAACAGCAACAAACGCAAACAAATCAAAACAATGTTCAAGTTCAAAGAAATGAAAACTTAAGGATTAACTTCAATAATAGCAACAACTCTTGACCAAATGTCAAAAATGAACAAAAAAATTTCCAAAATAACTCGTGGCAAAATCAACATAAGAATCTTTAACAACCAGGTTATCAAAATTATAATAGGAATTCCCAAAAAATATGCAAATAAGGAATCCAATTTCCAGTCGGCAAATAGATAAAATGAGGAGCCCAAAAGGACCAGAAAATCAAGTAATTGTACAAACGGAAATCAATCCTTTCAATAATACATTGTCGAAAAACTGCTAAATCCTGTGTTGGAGGCCAAATCCCAAAAAATAAATAGAACTCGAAATAGAAACAACACATTAGTAAAACATGAAAATTCGATTAACTTAATGATTCAACGTATAAGCATAGAAGAGCTCACGAAAGGAGGAACAATCAAAAGATACTTCTGCCCTAAAATGAATTTGGAAATTGAGGATCTCAACGTGACAGCACTTGTAGATACAGGAAGCGGCATTCCTTGTATACAGGAAGATTTTTACAAAGGAAATGAAAAATCTTTAAAAAAATGTCCAAATTTGCCTGTAGTAAGGGATAATAAGGTCTGGGTTTGTTGGGTCCCGAGATATTCCAGGTATAACGTAAACGAAAGTGCAGACAGACTCGCTAAGATGGGGGTACAAAGTGTAGGCATTCGTTGTAAATGTATGGGCATACCTCATCAGAAAGAACTGAATACCATCGAAAGATGGGTTGAGAGTAAAAAAAAGAAAAAATGGATAGCATCTCAAAAATTCAGGTAACCAAAAGAACTTCTGGGCGGGAGTGTAAAATATTGGCCCAGGGGGGGGGGGGGGGTGATAAGTCTATGCAGGTCCAAGGCAAGAGACTATGTGAGTTTACTAAGTGGACACTGCAATCTGAGATGCTATTTACATAAGCTAGACACAGAGACTAGTGAATTGTGTTGGTGGTGTGGTAATGTAGAGAAGACTATACCACGTTATCATTGAATACCCAGAACTAACGGGTAATAAGCAGAGAAGGTTGGGAGACATTATCACCATGAAATTTACAAAAAAGATTGCCGTAGATAATCTGTTTCTTTTTAGCAGGGCGATAGGAATGAAAGCAACTTTTTAAGTGTGGAACAGGGTTTTGGAATATAATGGCGATAGCTCAGTGTCCTTCAGCTTAGGCCTTTTGTAAATAATTAATAATAAATTACCTACAGTAGATTTAGTTGTATTTGGTGCTATAGGAAAAATTGTTAAACAACAAACAATAATAATTATGCAAAACTTGCAATCAAAAATGATAATCGGAATCGATCATTTGAAACCAATGAAGAATAAAATAAATTTGCACAATAATCTGATTGAATGAATAGAGATCGAAAAAGGAAAACAATTGCTCTTAAATAACACCCTGAGCCTAATCAAACAATTAGCAAAAATACCACTTCTGTAGAAGTAAATTAACAAAAAAATAATTAAATGAGAAAATCTTGAATTTTCAAAATCATAAAAGATTTTGAATATAAATTTGAAGTTACTAACGAACAACCTCAAATTATTAGGAAATATCTCGTGTCATTAAAATATAGAGAAAAGGTTGAAAAGGAAATCAATAAGATGCCACAATGGTATAATAAAAAATTTAAGAGTCCGTCTCTCACTTATAATGATAGTAATGAAAAGTAATGATGATATAAGACTATGTCTAGATGTTAGGAATGTAAATCAATACTTGATTCATGATTACGAGACAATTAAGATCATAGAAACCCTATTCCAAAATTGTCATGGGGTGAAGTATATGCCTGGGTTGGACATGAATAGTATTTTCTGGCAAGTTAAATTACACCCAGATTTTTGTAAGCTTACAGAATAGAATTAAATTGCTTTCTTATATTAAGGCTATTCTTGCGAATTCCAAGCGTTCTTTTTAGTAAAAAAAATAAGCACTGCAGCCCCGGTGTGAGCCATGGAAACAGTAACTGGCAACCAGAAAACCCACAAAATAATTTATTAGTCACTTCAAAAAGCATTGAGGAACACTTGGAAAATTCGGAAGAGATAGTGAAACCATTTTTAGAATGGAGAGTTACTTTAAATTGAGAAAAATCGAATTTTTTTCAACTAAACATAAAATTTTTGAGACATGTTTTCACTATAGAAGGAATTATCCCAGACCCAGATAAAATAAAATTGATAAAAGCGTTCCTCAGGTCAAAGAATCAGCAGAAAATGCGAGGATTTTTGGGTACAGTGAACTTTTATTAAAAATTCTCAAGTGAACATGCCCATGTTCACTATGAATTATCAGTTCCCCTACTTGAACTGATAAAAAAAGTCCTGAATAAATAAAATATCCTGAAAATGGATAGAGCATCATGAATTGGCATTTAACAGAGTGAAGTAACTATTTCTAAATGAGGTTTCAAATCCGAGACCTCAAATGAGTTTCGAGTGAGTGAGTCAAATCTGAAGAAATCATTTCTTCTTCGAAGAGATGCAAGTGATGAGACACTCGGGCAGTACTCTCACAAATTGATGATGATCTATGGGAAGAAGTGATACCTTTCGAAAGCCGAAAGAAAAGAAAATGAGAATGTACAGAAAATAAGAATTAGGTGACAAATGGATAAAAGATGCAGACGAAGGAAAGGAAGAAAAAGAGTTCAGCTTCTATGAGTTTAATTTTTAAATTAATTTTACTTTTGTTTAATTCCTTTTTATAATCAGTAATTATATTTTTAATTCTCTCTTAAAGTGAAAATTCAACAAAACTGATGATTAAATAAACGTGGCGTGAAATGTCATAGGGTAAAGGATCAATCTTCGACTGTTCTCTCAGCTGAAGGCGCGAGAGCTGATCTGTTGTCCTTGCTGCAGTCTATTGACGAAAAAGTTGCAGTGTTACCTATAGCCTTGAATTGGCTTTATGGAATCTAAGTTAGATTCTATTATTATTAAACATTTCAGTCAAATTCGTCGTCTTATTCATCGAATATTATGGATCGAAAAACCCTGTTGCATGACTTCGAGTTCTCAGCGAACAGAGTCTTCGAGTTGGTGATTGTTGATGGTCATGGCACGGGCAAGTCTCGCTCGATCTCAATCTTCTTATTCCATTTTATTTCACCGCGATTTCGCCTATGCTGAAGATAAAAAATCTGCTCAAGATAAACATTATTATGCATGTTGGTTCAGAAATGGCGTTTCCTACTTGAAAAAGTCTGCGCATAGTCAAGTTTAAAAATATGAAAATTTACTTCGCGAATCTTCCGATCAGCCACTCTTGAATTCTCAAGGTGTCAATAATTTGACTAACTCTCTAACTCAGCCTTAATACATCAAGTAATCCATTTCTTGTGTCTGGGGAAGCTTTGTTTTTTATTTTCGTGATCTTAAATCTTTCGGTTACAGTGGTTTCTTGAATTATTTATCATGCTACAATTGGAATTCAAGCTATAATTTCACTTGTTGTGATGATCTAGTTGGATGTTATAATTCTATCTTGAAGCATGCATTAGATATATTTGCTCCAATTAAAACCTATAGATCTAAACGTCCACCCTCCTCTTGCATAACCTAACTTACCAAACGAGAAATTGCCCTAAAAAATCATTTTAGAGCCAAATACAGAAGATCTCGTTCCCTGATCCTGTTGCAACAGTTTTCTTTACAGAGAAATAAAGTAAGGTACATGATACGCACAGAAAAAATTATTATATTTCATTATATTTCTAGTCAACTAAAAAGTCTTAAGAAACCTTCTGACTATTTGAGGTGTATGCGTAATTTTGGTCTTGTAAGATCCAATGATGTTCAACAACCATACCTGTTTAGTTCACGAGTATTCAATAATTTCTTTATACAACATTTTGCTACTAATCCAAATCATTTTATGCTCATAGCTCGAATGATCTAGACTTTGTGCGATACTATTTTAAATATATTACTACAGACGATTTGTGTCTGCAGACAAAAATATATTGCCATAGACAAACCGTCATAGACTCCAACCCCAAAAAAACCCCATCGTTCAAAAGCATCCATAGGTAAAGAAGGTAAAGTACTTCTATCTCCGAGAAAAAAGCCAATATCGACCAATCCAATGAACCGCAAACCTATAAATAAATCCTTTCAAGTATTTGTTGAAAACAAAAAAGCTCACCGCAATATCACTCACTACTTCAAAAAAAGAGATAAATCCTAAACTACCAACCAACTATACTATCTATGGTATATCAGAGGCATAATCTCTGTCTATTCCTTCTATTAACCACCGTGACTCCTTAATTCCAACAATATTAGCAGGCGACATCAACGCTAAATATAAATCGTAGGATTGTCTACGATTCAACAGTCTTACAGAAATCTCCTTACAACAAACCGCACTTCACAGTAGCCTCTCCATCGAAGCTCTAGCAGGTCCGACCTGGTTTCCAAATTCCAACCTACAGCTAGATATCCTGGAAATATTCATAACCTCCAATACTCAATTTACCAGTGACCCATGGTCCCTACCCCTTATCAGCTTAGTCCACAAATCAGTTTTCCTAAAGACCCCAATAAATTTTCATAAAGTACTTATACCCAAATCCACAACGACTTCCTCGTAAGTTCATGAATATTATGAACAGCATCTTGAATGAGATCTTTGAGCCCATCGCTGTTAAAGCTTTTCGTCTGTCTCATTACAAGAGATCTAAGTTCACATCTCCGGAAATCCAAATTGTTGTCCGCCTGCCGCCGTGTTTATTGCGTGTTATCCCAGGAGAACTGGTTGAATACGCTGTTAGCAAAGGAACCATAACAGTAACTCAATACACCAGCGCCAAAAAAAATCAATCACCACTAATAATGACTAACTCAGATCGGCCCTTTTCAGGGATAACAATCTTTTCATTACAAGAATATAACTCTTAACATTTTTTTTAATTTATAGACTCTTTAAAGTCATTCCTTAAAAGAAATGACTGTTATTGATTTTATTAAATATTGTATCTTTTAATGCATAAATAAATATTCATTTATATGATAAACTTAATAATTTCATAAACATTAATTGTAAAGATTTTAATCTAACCATATACTAAATATTTTCTTAAAAATTGAACAGATAAATTAATAATTAATTAATAGATAAATTGCAAAATATATTATTTGTAAATAATAAACATTTATAAGCCTCAATCTTCATAAAAAATTCATATTTAAACTAAATTATTTATAACGTAATTACATATAGAATAAATTAATATTCGAAGCTATTCAATGTAGAGCATTTCATAAAACAGAGACTAAAAATAGACGAGAAATTTCTTTGAAATGTTCAATTAAATGTCAATTTATATCCGTCTTATTTTATTTTTTCTTTGTTTATTGGAACAAATTTTGAATACTTTAAATACACACATGTATTGTACATGTATATGTGTATTGTGTATGTATATGTAAATATATACATGTATTGTACACTATTGTTATTTATGTACAAACCTTTATTTCGTTTAGTTATAAAGCGTTATTGCGACAACGCACTTATTTTGCATTTTCTCGCGAAAATAGGCGAATGTGTGTTTTATAAAGAAATTGAATAAAGAATAATTCTGCCATTTATTTATCTATAGATATTTTATTGATAATATTTATACATAATACTATGGGTTAAAAATGTATTAGAAATAAAAGATGACGATAATACAAGAATTGCATAAAAAGAAAACTATGTGAAAAGTGAATTTCACTCATTAGTTTCTTGCAATTCACATAAATTATTGAAAGATTTGTACCTATCTTTGTTATTAGAAAGAATAAACAACTCTACTTACTGTGTTATTTATTGTTTCTTTTAAATCGGAGAAATAATTCTAAAACACTCTATTTATTAAATTTAAAAAATTTATTTTTACATCATTATAAAATTTATTGTCTTCTACTAACAATAAAATCTGATGATTTATATAAATTAAATAGTCTAAATTTGTTTCTATAATAATCCTACATTTATACTACTTACAAATAAGTTTCCTCATTGAGGATTTATATTAACGTATTATCGACGTTCCAAGTTCTTCTCTTAATACTTTTTCAACTTCATCTACATCTCGTTCATCAGGATCTGAAAAAAACGTTATAATGAAAACAAACTTTTATATAAATTGTTTCACTAGGTAATAAAAGTCTTACTGCAGAAAGGATGACTGGCTGAAGTTAATGTGAAGAAGACTCCTCTCAAGTCATATTTGATGGAATTGATTCCCATTTCGGCGCAGTTTTCATCAACCCCCACAACACATCTTCTATTCAACATTATTTTTTCAGCTTGTGATAATGAATAATCCCATAATGCCGAATCAAATGTGCAATTACGTGCAACCTTTGATAAAACGGACTCCGTAAAATACACATAGGATCGACCATGACTGCAAATTGCTTTGTTTATCACTAGAAAAACATTAGGTTATAATACTGATGAGAATTTCAACTGTCGAACAGTTTATATAAACATGATTTTTAGTTATCAACAAATATATATTTTTCAAAATACATGGGATTAAAAGTTAGCAACTACAAAAGAAAATACTTTACTCCTTTGGGAGTAAATTCCCTTCCCTCCCCCCTCCCCGTATTAATTCTCTTGACATTTTTTTGTATATGGATGTGAAACATAGAATTTCTCTCTCTAATAAGGCAGATTTTTTAATTTTTTTAATCATTTTATTACATAATTTTTATTAATTGTATTGTTTAGTTTAGTCAGTTTAATTGGTTTTTAATATAAATTAAGGAAAACCAACTCCACATCAACATGAATAATGTACCTAAATCATTTACAATAACAAAAATACACATTTTTTAGAAATTAAAAGTTGTTCTAAGTTCATTTAATATTTTACAAAGATTTTGTTACTAAACATATTGCAAATGAATTATTTATGTCAAACTTGCAATTTACATATTATTAATGAGAAGTCAGATCTGTGAGCTTTATCGTTTAAGTAAATTTTTATTCATTTAAATAACATATGGTTATCAAGGTTATTTTTATATTATTTATTTAATTTTAGTCATGTTTTGCTCATTTTTCATAATTTTGTAAATATACAAAAAAATGATAAA
>JABFQD010004133.1:0-12199 GCA_022817045.1 Psix sp. ZL-2020 | reverse complement strand
CATGTGATGCGAAAATAAAAGCGCGTCATATTTTAGAGGAAGAAATGACTAAAGCTCTGATAAGAAAATGTTACAAATGTGGAAAATCCTACATTAAACTTGAAGGTTGCAATCATATTTCTTGCGATTGTGGTGCAATGATGTGCTATATTTGCAACCAACCAATCAAAGATCAAACAGAAGTTATGAATCATTTTAGAAGGTACACATTTTGTTATATACATATTTCAATTTTATTACATATATTTGAAATTGTAAAATAAAAATATAATTTGCAGGGGCTGTAGGCAAATGACTGATAATATAAGTGAGAACCAAGGAAGGGTTAAGAAAGCAGCATCAGAAGCTTCTAAAGCATATTTGCAACTATTTCCGGAAATGAAAGACGATGCTGAAAAATTAATCAATCAAATAATTTAATTCATATTTTCTTTTTAAATTTTAAATTACATTATTCGCATTAATATTTTCACGTGGAAGTTATATTATTTTGAAAAGTTCGCTTATATAGTCGTTTTACTTTAAAAATAATAAATAAATTTTTACTGGCATTTAGTATAATTTAATACTTATCTTTTTTAATGTATGAATATAAAAATAATAAAGAATAATAAAGAAATAAAAAGAATAAAAAAAATATATATTACATACATAATTTAAATTATTTAAAAGTCACTTGCATAAATAAAATAATATATTATTTAATCCATAATTTTCATTTTATATAGTGAATCAATTAAGAGAGAAAATTATATTTGTAAATTAAGAGGCTAAATTAAAAAATCGTCTCTTTGGCCTAGGAATTGAACCCACGTCCCTCTGGTAATTGGATTGGGATAAAGTTGAATTTTCGATTTATAATATCTGAAACTTAATCAAATGACCAACGTTCAACAAAATTTAAAACTATACATCATTATTTTAATAAATTTTATATTTTACTTCAATAATTAAAACATATTTAAGAATTTTGCAAATCTGATTTTCAAGTTTTTGTAATAAATACTTTTTTTTATTTATTTTTTATTTTTACAAACCTTCATATTTCACCTTTGATTGAAAAAAAATATCAAAATAAAAATAAACTTAATGTTTTTTTAACGTTTTATTTGATTTTGTTCGTATTTACTGTTGTGCCGACGTATACATAACACAACATTTGGTACAGTAGTTCTATACATTTTGATAGTCAATAAATAAAACTACTAAAAATAGACTCGTTAAAATCAACCGTTTAAATTGTCTCGGATACATGGGCAATAGGGTTGTTCGTTCGCCTACCTTTACAGAAGCACGCATAGAAAAAGGAATCGCGACTATCCAATCATTCGGCTCCTAACTAGTTACATTTCTTACAATACAAACGTTTTAAATTTTATTTCTGAAGATTATTCAGTATGATTATTCATAACTTTTAGCCTTTTATTGATACTGCAGAGTCAATAAACGTTTAAGAAAGGTTTGATTTTCCTATAAGATGAAAAATTGGAAATTGGCGAAAATTGTCTAAGATGCGTGCATGATTTCACTATTATTCTATAATGCGAATGAAGTGATAAATGACTTTTTGAAATACATCATTGGCACTGTAATATATGCATTGTTCTATAAATGTTTTAAACAACAAATCGCGGTATTAGACCACTGCGATCGATTAAAAGAAACGTTTATCGACTCATCACGAATGGAAACTGATCTTGCCATTGATTCAGATGAATTCGACCATAATTGGTCAATTCTCGCACCGCTAATTTTGATTCTGTATCCGACGGAATTACTGGCGATCAGTTTCCAAAATCTCTCTCTTTACGCCTCATTCTAGTGTTATTTATTTAAGTTGAATATTTATCATTCATTATTTATTTCTTTCTAAGTTGTTACCTCTGCTCATCTAGCTAAAAGTTTCTACACTTAAACATTACGTACTATCAATGAAAAGTTAGTTGCTTCAATATTGTATTTGAAGTGAAACGCGTATACATAAAATATCCATATCCCTACACTAGTCGCAGTTTCTTCATTGGAACTTATTGCCAACATATTGTGCGCGCCACTGTTTGTTTCTGTTTTGCGGCACGTGCCCAGAACGCTTCCTACCTTGGAGCCGGAGATAACTTCTTGACTGCTGGAGAACAGTTTTTCCTCGCAGGTCGGATTTCGCAAATTAACACTGACAGCCAATTGGCTCGAATAATTCAAAAGTACTCACGGTGACGAGCTGCTTTTATTGTTCTACACGTACGGCTGAAATTATTGTCAATGAACAGTGAAACGGATTGTAGCAGAATCGGAATATCGATGAAACTGTTATCCAGCACAATCTCGGTGCTCATCCGCGCTAGCGTATCACTACCGAAGCATCCTTGTACTCAGCCACGTGATCACACACACTTATACACGTTGAAATTGACTTCTTGATAATAGAATATATAATAACTATCGTTCCGTTTCGCGTGAGACAAATTGTTCTTGTATCCACGGTTGAGCTTGTTCGTCTTGCACTCGTGACGTTGAAACAAAATGCAGAATCAAATTTTCGGTCTCAATAGAAAACCAAAAATCACAGTCTTATAAGAACGATGATTTTGAAGTAACGTGCTCGCGAATTCGAGCATTTTGTCTCGGGCGAATTTTTTCCGCTTGCTTTTGCGACGTTTAGTCAACTCGCGCAACTTAAGCTCTAATGGTAAATTAGCCACTAATCTTCAGACACTTGTCAGTCACAATCAGAGAATAACGACTTCGCTGAGAATCATCCGAGTTACTCTCATTGCGATCATCCATTTTATTCCTTGACTTATGTTACTCGTTTAACTTTAGTAATTGACGAGCGACTTTGTTTAATTCTAATTAATTAGTAGTATAATGATATGTCCAACAAGGTGCGACGTCTACTGAGACAATTTGGTACCCCGGAGCCTGATTGTGTTGGAGAGCAATCAAAGGAACATGTGAATAATTTGGTAGAATCAAAATTTCTTCCAGAGGCAAACGCGTTGATTGAATCATCGATTTTGTGTTACAGCTTGAGCGTCCTTCAAACGACAGTGGAGCCTCCCGAATTCGCTCGACTTTAATACTAATAAGATGGATAATTATAACCGTCGTTATTCTCCCATTGCTGTTTGCCACCGAAATTCTCGACACACGGTTTAAGTACAAACGACTCGTCTTGAACGTTTCAATTTACTTTGAAGTAAATCTGCTTCTTCTTCGCGCATTTTGATATTCCTCTGACGTTGCAGGCAGGGGGAAATTGCTTTTGATTTTACTATCAGGCTTTCGCGTTGAAATAAATGAGAGAACGAGAAATGGAGAAACGAGTCGAAGCAAGAAATGATTCTTTATCACGTGAAAATTGTATTCAGTCGTTTCTCGCATCGCAATTATACTTCATGTAAATGTGATCTATAAAAAAACTACTTGTCCTCGTATTCTAATCTCGACGATCGAATTCGGTTGCAATTGTGAGTTGGGCTTAAAAGTGATCGTTCTTGGTTCAAAAATAGGTCCGAGTTTGATTTTTTAGAGGTATTGAAGTTAGGAAATAGTTTTCTTTTATAGCTACAGAGCATCTATGTCTTTTCAAGGTTTGTTAACAAATTTACAAAATATTCCATTTCGTGTGAACAAACGATCTTTTTCGACTCAGGCAAGGAACTATTACTGAAGTGAACCGACTTGAAAATCTGATTAATCGCCGAGTCGATACATAAACAGTTTTCTTATCGTTATTATCGCCCTTAATCTAAATCATCTTCATGTACTGCCGTCTACAAGTATATTCAGTAACAGATCCGATATTATGAGTCTACTTTACACCGCGATCGTTAAACAACATCTCAGTACACCTACGCATGCTCATCTCAATTATTTACTTGTTTTTGATTAGAAGTTAAAGTTCTCTTTTCTTTTATAGGATTAATATCATTTGTTTTTACATTGAGGACTATTAAAGATCAAATTATACCGAGGACAATATTCTTCAAACGATGTACTTTTATTACATTTTGATTTGGCGTTTAAGATAAAACAGAACTTCACTGTTTTGAGAAGTATAAATAACATTTTTCCAAAACTAAATCACAGATCCAAGATTTCGTTCATTTATAATAGTTTAGTATCTAGACGCGATCATTATTAGCCGTAGAATATAATTTAATGTAAAAACCAATTTACACTGAGTAAGTTACATAGGCATTGTTCTCAAAATTATATTAAATATTTTTTGAGTGTGTTTACGGATGATTATTCATCATAAAAAATTAAGAAAAGAGATTACAAAGTCAATAATACATTAAAACTATTTGAATAGTAACAAATTGTGAATCCCTAATATTATAATTATGATAATTTTGATCTTTGTAGTTTGAATATGATTAAATAATAGAAGCTGCTTCGTCTGAAAGTTATTAATAAAATTAAATATATCGCTAGTTAATATTTACATGAATGACGTACAGATCATAAAATCAAATAATCATATTGTCTTATTTACTTTGAATTAGATGTATTGAATAATTTACTAAAATATTGTTGAAGAATCAATTATTAGTGTACATCTTGAACTGCTAATAAAACTATTTTTTTATTTAGCAGTGAAAAGTAGTGTATTACTAATACCTTCAGGCGAAACAATTGCAATGTCATTTGAAAAAAAATTAATTTAAAAATAAAGTCAATTGTAAATATCCACGAATAAAATTATATTTGGTTTGCACTAAAACTTTTGTAAATATTGAATGAACATTTTTGATACTTCATTTTTGATTGAATATCATATCATCACAGTTTGCAAAGACATGGAGATTATTTGTCCGTGTTTCAATGTTTGCGACGACTCGACAAGTAAGACAGTCGTGGAAATAACGTCAAACTAAACTCAGACCAATTTCATAGGAAGGTCCAGCTTTTATCAAGACCAAGATGAATCAACAGAAAGGTCGCATTTAGCGCTAGCGCTTTAATATCTGACGCAGTTTTGATTGATTCTTTTATACCTTGAGGAGTTGCAATGTATAAAAGTATGATGAACATGTCGATATGACTTGTACGCATTTGGCCATTTCTATAAATTTATTGACTTGTTTTTCCCCACCGATTAGGCCATGACTATATATTCTCTTGCAAACATTAAGTGCTATTTTCAAAGGTAAAGGCCGCTGATTGTTACTTGAGAATATAAACTTTATTGTATCATCATTTTTGAGTTAATCTTGAGGGAACAAAACTTGCTTTCTCGAGATATAATTTCGAGCTCACCACCATTGCCGATTTAACCTGCTGAAAAAAATGCTCCTGCGTTAATATGTCTAATTGCAACGCACTGTTTGAACAGTTCCAGACGGCGCAGTGTAATTTCAAGTTTCAAATTACCTCTGAATGATTTCAATTTCAGCTAACTTCTGTAAGTAATTATAATCAATTAAAACTGCCGTCGAAGTTTGTTATATTTAGACGCAAGCAGAAGACAAGTTGCTTTGTTTTGTCTTCAAGTTCAGCAAAGCTCTTGGCTGAATCGTTACTAATTTTACAAAATATAATTATAATTGCATTACAGTTTGCAGCTCTTTCCTTGTCGGTTCTTTTTCACCAAACAACAAAAAGGAAACGAAAACTCCGAACTGGGATTACGCTTCATCGAGCAATTAAAGTGCCGACTGTAATGCAAATGAATGCGCACTCTATCAGTGACATGGACTTGAACAAATAAAAACAATTACAACAAATACGCTTTGTCGATCGAGCATAGCATATTAGGCTCTCTTGGAGTGGCGTTTGCTTTGCTCGTGTATAAAACATACAGGAAATGAATAACGAGAAAATCATCGAAGACATGATAAAACATCAGTGGCAGACATCGAACCTCATATTAGTGTTTCTTTTTGTTATCTTTAGTTTATTTCGTTTCGTAAGTCAAATGGCTATTTCGACTCTCTTATCAGAACTTCTTCGGCTTCCTTCCGCCTAGCTTTCGCTTCTTTTTTGGCCCTTTTCTTTTCTTCCTTCGCCAGCTTTTTTGCTTCCTTCTGTCTCGCCTTTTCCGCCTTTTCTTCCTCCTTCTGTCTCACTTTTTCAGCCTTTTCGCGCTCCTTTTCACATTCTCTTTCTTTTTTTGACTTCTGCACCTCCTGTGCCACCGTCATGGCCGTTTTTGGTGCCGCAGGCGATCGCGATTTCCTCGCCGACCTTGCAGTTGTTCCTCCTGTCGATGTTGTCGGGTCTGCTGACGGCACTCGTGGACTCGGACTTGTTTCCAGCTGAGTAACTATTTTTTGCGCGCATCTAAAATAAATAAAAGTAAATACAATTAATTTAATCTAATACAGTCTAGATAATATTAAAATAGAAGCGAAATTAAAAAAATACTACCAATTGTATATTGCCTCAAATAAATTTATCAATGCTCATATGAATTGTAAATAATTCTCTTTGAAGTCTAATTATCATAAGATCAGACATTTTCTACAAGTTATTTCAAGTGGCATCTTTATAGACCCAAAATGATTCAATAAAGAACTTTTTATAGTGTCTTTAGAACATATTACAGATCACCTATTATGGTTTTATGATATTCAAAATAAGATTTTAACAATAAATTTAACTTCATTTTGATAAAATACCTTCATTTATGCAAATTGAATTTTAATCAAGAGAATTCTGTTTAGTTAATATTGAGATTCCACTAAGGCTTAGCCTTTGAAGGTGTTTCAAAGGTTCAGTTTAACACGAACGTTTAACTCACTGTAACATGGCAATAAAAGCCATACATTCAACTGTCTTTAAAGGGTTTGACTCAGTTAAAGCATTCAAGATCAATAAATTAATTTTTCCCACGAATGTTTCGATTATGTTGTTATCATAGATAAATGACAATGTTAACTTATATATCAAGTAATTCTCTACAGTAAATGTAGATAAATTTAACAATATTTATCTTACTTAGCTCCATGATTTTACAATTTAAGCTTCTCTTTATCTATATACATCAGCAACGAAATTAATAATAATAATAATTTTAAATTAAGTAACAAGTGTCTCAGTTACTTTCTGTGTATATTTCAATTTAGGGTATGTTGGAAAATATACGAGGTGCAGTATTTCGAGACACACCTTAATCTAGTAGAAGCTTTCCCAACCCGGTAGTCTCTCTGAAACTCTTTGATAGGCGGTAATCTTCGGTCACGATTTTCTCTCAAAATTTCGTCCTCGTTATTCACTTGCGAAACAGGATCTTGATATTCCTGCAAGTCGATACATAAGTTAGATTTGTTTAAGTTTAAATAAATTGTTGAGAAAGAAATAACTAATTAGCTAGAGTGTTCATTGACTTTACCTGAATGCGCATTTTCATAGATTGTGTTTGAGATCTTCTGAGAGTTGCCCCAGTTGGTTGACGTACCCTCGAGGATTTTCCGAGACTAGAACTTGCAGAACTGTTACCGGATGATGTTGTGGCCGATGATACGGAAGACACACCTGATATCAAAATATTTGTGCTTAGCTCTTGAGCGCATACAAGTATTTAATAGAGAATTCAGAAAGTATTTTTGTGAGGGGTTTGAAAACTTACTTGGAAAATTCGAATAGCCTTAAATAAAAAGAAATTAAATTTCTTTAAGAAATCTTTAGATTTCTTAAATTTCTCGATTTAAGAGTATCATTAAAGTATACAATGGTAATTAAAAATGCTTTTTGTTAAATTTAAAGGATTTTTGGACAGATTTTCGAAAAAGCAATTGAAAAAATAAAAATAAACTTGTAATGAAAGTTTAAAATTAAAAAGTAGAAAAAAAATTCATTCATGAACTTCAGACCTTAAAAATGCTGAAAATTTCAATGTTTGAGACTGAATATTTTCCAAGTAGTCATGGTTTTCGTATAAAAAATTTAGAGACTGCAATTTACAAAAGAATAATCATCTTGAAAAAGTTTAATGATTCTTTTTTGTCACACTTGCATGTAAAACACAGATTTATTCCCTCTAGAAAGGGAGTAAAAATAGTTTATACTCCCTCTGGAGTAAATACACTATTGAGAGAGTAAAACCCCGTTCTACTTCCTTTCTCTCATAAATAAGGTAGTATTTTTAGTTGTACTTTTGATGAAGAATATTTTATGTACTAAGGAAGTAATTAGGGAATAATTAGCACCCTCGTCGAGACACCTCTGGCTTGGGTGCCACTTCTTTCCAGGAAGTAATTACTTGATTTACTCCCTTGGCGCATAATATATTGTTTTATAACACGTGCACCTCATACGTTTTTCATAATCTATTTTAAGGGACTGAAACATGTTTTTATTCCTGAAAAATGAGAAATGTGTTTAATAAATTAAAAATAGGTCATAAAAATCACGTGTTATGTGCACTTGTAATGAGAAAACATGTATTAATCAGGAGAAGTTTTTATATTAAATGCTAAAACATATTTTGCTTTTTAGACAATTTAGATATATATTACTTAAATAACGAAAAAAAATTGTTTATAATTTATACATCCTTCTGTATATTCTACGAATTCTAACAAAAATGTAATTTTTGAAGAATGAAATAATATATGAATATTTTATTTCAATAATTTGAGTATTTTTCATAATATACTTAAACAAAAAGCATAATTTGTCTTTATATTAAAGAAAATTTTACAACACTATTTAAGAAATTCATAAGGAGTAATGACGTTATTATCAGTTTAAGAAACAATAGTAAATTACACAACTAGTGCGGAAGGTTGCTACTACAATTAACAATTACCGCACGAAAAAAACTCACGCATGCGCGCTTTTAATTTATTTTTTCACTAGTGGCGTAAATCGTTACTTTTGACATAAGTGATAAAATCGAAGGCGCATACGCGCAAAGTCGTTTTTTCTAATTATTCATAATTTTGATGTTTTCGCCACTAAAAACCCATACGCAATGAATTGATTTCTTAACATGAGTTGTGAAAATATTGTTTTTTAATTTCTTACATTGCACATTTAATTTTTTTGTATAATGTGCTCACAAGTTTCCATTATAATGCCCTTTCGAATCTTTTATTTCGTGATCATTGAAATGTTCAATGTTGAAAAAATATAAATATTTTAGAGTCCTAATTTTTAACTTTAAAATAAAGTTGATAAAATTGATCTTATAATATTTATTCACTTTATTAATATTATATTAATTATTTACTTATTCAACAATATTTCATTTCATATAGTAAAAACAAATTATTTCCATTGAATTAGTATTAATTTAGATAATGAGAATACAATATATACTGTATAGTATATATATTATACGATGAATGCTGTGTAATTTGAAACATAACTTTATAAAAACTGTTCTTATACCTATAAATACTGCTCAAAAAAAATTATAGTTTAAAAATATAAAATCTTATAATTTTCAAAAAGTATATATTTGATGAAAAAATTCTATGAGTCTTGTTATTTTAAACGATCGCATCTCTTAAACAATAATATATCTTTTTGAACGATAGATTAATGAATTCGTTCAATAAAGCTATACTTATTTATTATTGTTAACACATTCATTGGTTCAGTTTGTTTTTTTCATTGTTGTATTTAAATAAAGGCAATAGCGGAAATGAACAAATATGGAAAACATCAAAATTAGCTCAAATTGAAACAATATGCTTCACAATTCCTTTTATTAAAAAATTGGAAATATACAATAAAAATATATGAATACAAATATAAGTGTATTCAATTTCTACGTTTAAAATCGATTTTTTAAAACTATGTTCTTAATTAGAATATAATCTCTAACACATGATTATATTTTTTATTAATTCTCCCCAAAAAGACTGTAATTAAAAATAAATAATAAAAAGAAGAATTTTTTTAATTATGTGTTAATTGAAATTTGTTGTTTACCGGATATGGAGGATGAACCACTGGCCATTGAGTAGAGGGATGCCGATGCTGGCACACTTCCGGCACTCCACCTGCCACCCGGAACGGATATTCCAACCGGAACCCCAGCACCCATGTTGTATTCTGACGCACTTTGGGGCAGAACCCAAGATTTGCCCGACATGGAATACTGGAAAAATAATATTATATAATGTAATATAATATAATAATTCAATAAAATTAATCTTCAATTATATTTTAAGATTGTGTTTCTGGAAAAATGTATTACTCAAAATAAAATAAAAATATTAATGAATTTATATATTAATATTTATTTTTAATTGTGTGACTTGAGTCAATTAATGTGATTAAATAAATCAATTTTAAAGCTCGATTGATTTTGTGTCTTTGTTTTTTATAAAAAGATATTGGAAAGTGAAACTGACGTGGAAGTTATGAGTAGTTCTAACCATATTAATTTAAAAAAATATGATCTGTATAATTTAGTGGAAAGTCACTTACATCTCTTGGTATTAATGTCTGTTTGAGTCTTAGGATCTTGGCTCTACATATCACACACCTAAGCGGTAAAAGCCTTTGGGATACAGCCATTTGTATAGTTTTTACAAAACAGCGTCTGTAGAAAGAGATGAAAATAATTTGAATATTTCTCTGATTATTTGACACTTTTCATTTAGCCAGTCTAATCTCTCTCCATATAACATCATGTATTTCAATTTCGTTTTACATTTCTGCATAAGTGCAATTAAATTTGGTGAATACACAATTTGATTTACCTGCACACAACTCGGTGTCCGCACGGCGCAGTTTGCATCGTGGCTCTAGCGTTCACACATATAACGCACTGAAACACACGAACATAATTGTGCCTAATATGATAACCTGAATAAATTATGGATTTCATTACTATTTGTGAACAAATGAAACAGCTAAATAAGAGCTTAAGGCAGTACTATTCAAAGGTGCATTAAATTATCACTGCTGCTCGTTATCGAAGTTAACGTTCATCTGCATTTCGTAATTGTCATAATTCCATAAATAAATACAAGAATAAAATGTTTAAATTATCATTTGATCATTTTTGATACATATGTAAAGTTTATACAGTTTAATAAAAGTTTATTTCATTATTCAAATTATGTCCAAAGGATGAATTTCAACGCGAAAATCACGACCATCGAATTGCTGCAGCGACTAGCAAATTTCGTATTTATCAGTATCGAAATTTTGTAATAATTCTCAGGTCATTGCATCTCTAATTATCATATACTTTACCTCATTTGTTCAAATTGTCCAGATAGTACTTTCGTGTAATTATCGGCAATCGATTAATTTTTAACGTACACACCGTATACTATACATTATCCCACCAGGGGACGTTTTACTTTGCTTTTACATAATCTGCTTGAACACCTCATTGACCACTCAAAGCCGACCGGTAATTGTACTATTTCCGAAGCAAAGTGATTTTTTGTACGGACTTCTTCTCTTGTCAATCAATGTGTTATTGCTATTATCTACTTTAATTTATCTAGGCTGCACTAATGGCGAAGCTTTTCAATTCTGCGAGTTACTATCGTGACCTAATGTCATTAACACTGACGGATTTACAAATATTACTGTAGAATTTGTCGTCGCTCGATATGATCCCTTGTTTTCTTCGCACCCTTAAACAAATCTAAGTTATTTATGGGAGTGTTGGATTTTGTACATTTTGGGGAATTGATAGAGTAGCAGAGAGTTTCTCAGAAATGTAAAGAACTCGATGAAATATGAAATGACAGAATAAAACAAAAAGTCTCGTGCTAAAGACTTTATTAACTTCTAAACGAATTTCCATGTCATTACATTATACTTTCTTCTTTGAATATTGATTACTTTTGAGTTTCTGCAGTGTCGGAGTCAGTATCAGATCCTGGCATACCTGAAATTAGAAGACGATTATATATCGTTAATTTTATATTATAACATTTTTCCTTTTTTCAAACCTGGATTCATGCCATGTCCTCTGCGATGATGTCCGAAGGAAGATGGGGGTCTTCGAGGAGGACCTTCCGGGCCTCCCATGTCGCCAAATCCTCTGGGCCCACCGGGTCCTCTAGGACCTCCAGGACCTCCAGGCCCTCCATGAGGTCGATGACCTCTGGGTCCTTGATCTTCTTGATCTTCCTGATCATCACTTCCAGATATATCTGGAATTCCCATACTTCCGCCACTGAATTGGTCTTGAAGACCATTTTTTTCATCATCCTCCTAAAGGGTAAACATAAGAAAAATATTCAGTATGTTTAAATAAATATAAAATTAAATTTTC
>JABFQD010004132.1:0-12199 GCA_022817045.1 Psix sp. ZL-2020 | reverse complement strand
TAATGCAATTTTTTATTTTCGAATATTTTTGATGAAAAACAATATAAACAAATTAAAAATAATTGAAGATGTTTCAATTATTGGATTATTTATAGCTTAAAAATTTAGCAATTTAATTAACTAATATGTATTCTGAAAAATGAATATTTCAACTTTGCAAATAGTATGTTGTGTTTTGACAAATAAAATAATATAATAAATTATATATAAAATTATAATAATAAATGTATCAATTATTCTTCAATTTTTCTTAGTGCAGCGGTGAGTTTGTGAATTATTTTAGCTCGCAATAACTTTGCCACTCACGTGGAAAACGAGTCAACAATTGTTGAGCATTGCCCAGGCAAAAATGGCCGAACCCTTTGAGTCATCGCAAAGGTGAAACGGCTAATTACAAACTCGGCGACTTTCGTTTGGGCGTGACGCGCCAAACAGGATAATGCGGGATTTTCAGTTTGCCGGGCGAAACTTAAACAAGAGAATTATACTGATTACCAAAATATACGAAGCTCGCGCGGTGCATTTTCAAGACCATTAAGGAGCAAACTTGGCCTGCCAGCAACTCTGCAAAGTAGCGCGAATTATCATGCAAATATCTGCAAATGTTGCGCGCCTGGTCGACGTAAATTGGCGGCGAATAAAGACAACCAGTTTTGCTGGGGAAGCTTTCCTTTTGTTGCGCCGTTGCTTTGACTCGTTCCAGCCGTCCTTCAAGCGATAGAGATCGCGCCGATATCACGCTCGTAATCGGAAACCGCGTTACTAATGGACCTTCCTCGAGCCCCGCTTTACTAGATGATTATCGTTTTCTTCCCGCAACCATCGGCTTTATGTATCGCACTTGAAAGCTCCGTGTCTAATTACGGACTTTTATGCCGCTGCTTTTATATTGTAATTATTTATTAACATTCGAATCACAGAGTACTGATATCGACTGAATAACCATGGCGCTTTTATTTCCCGTATCTCACCAATCATCCAGTTGAAAAGAAATATGAAACACTTACGCTAAGAACGCAGATGTTCCCTTGAAGCTGAAGTTCAATTTTACATGAGGATTAATGTTCGAACATTATGTAAACAATCAAACATAATATTTCAAATCATTTTTATATTTCAGAATAGAATAACGTACTATGGTGTGCGAACATTTCTTATTTTTTGTTTCAATAGGGCAACGTCTATACTAAATCATTACAATGTAAAATTACATTATTTTTGTACTGTCTGAAAGTTAAAATTGCACAACTGATGGTGTGAAGCAAATTAAAAGTAAAGTTTTAACAGAAAAGATATATATATATCTATATACATATATTACTAGCAGAGCGCCTGTGCTCCGCACGGGTATTAACATTCTTGTTTGGTTTCTAAGATATTGTAAAATATTAGTTTAAACAAATTACATAATTTAAACACAGCCGATGTTATTTCGGAGAGTCTAAAGAATAAATCTTGAGTTAAAAGAAGTGATTCCATTGGATATTTAAACAAACATTTATATTTTTAAATTTATATATTAGTGTGATTTATAAAATTATAATAAAATTATTCGTATCAGAAACCATTGTAATATTATACTGATATTATAACATTTTAATCTGGAACATGTAAAAAAGAACATGTATATTATTTAAATTTACGATGTTTTTTTTTTCAGGAATACACTGGATTATAGAAAAATTTCTAATGTAAAATTATAATGACTTGTAAAGGTCTTTGTTCCAGAAAATTGTATTTTTACGATGTAATTTTGTAGTGTAGCAAACCTTGTGAAATTTGATATCCCAAAATATATATATGATATTTTTATGCAATAAATATTATTACCTTTTTATTGACATTGAAAATATAATCACGAGGCTATGTATAATGTTATCGCACAATTGCTGTCATACCTTTAATTGGCTTCAAATATACGTTCATCTTTTTATGAGATAGGTTTGAAAACATATCATTTGTTAATAAAATACTTATTTTTATCCATCCCATTTCTTACGGAATATACGATGTGATTGTTTGAATAATTCATTGACGTATGAAAAACATGTATAGCTGAACACTTGTGTTGTTTAATAAAAAAAATATATATATATATAATAAATACAAATACGAAATATACTATATTGGTTGGAATTTCATCAAACAAATTGTTAGCATGAGATTCAAAAAAGTGTATCTAATGAAAATTATTTCGTTCCAGATATAATTCAGTCGAATCAATTGTGTCGTTCTCGTGTCAAGTCATTTTTTCGCAGCGCGCAATGACCCGTACCCTAAGTCAATCGAATATTGCAATCAAATGGACGCGATCGGTCATACGACGCGGTTCGTCGATAACACATAACACGAGGGTTTGTTTGAAACGAATAGCCATGAAATGATTAAAAAGCATTCGAGCCATATGACTGGATGTATCGGCGAGAGTAGAATCGATAAAAGCAAGCTAATTAAAGTGGCTTTTTTGATGGGCCGAATGTCGGTTTTTGTGCGCGCATCGTCGACTCGCTGGATATTTGAAATAAAATCGATGAAAACGGTCTCGGCTTTTCTTGCGTCCAATCGGACGGAAGGAAATTCGTGATGCGCTCCGCAATTGGAGCGGGACCGGCTGCTCGCACACGGCTTGTCGAGCACACTCAATTCCGGATTTTTCATTACGAATGCGCGCCAATACTATGATTCCACGTTATTTCCACACAAGCGTCGCCGCCACTGTGCGCCATCTCTCGGTGGCAAACGACGCGGAATTAATGCCCGCGTTTAACACGACACTTCCGACGCATTTTAATGCGCCCTGCTCGGCTCGCTGCTCGCGAGTTATTTGCGAAAATTCGCTCGCTTCCGTTCGCTCGAGTTGAACAACAATCTCCGACTCGTTACTTAACCGAGCGATTTCATCAATCGTTTATTTACTTATCCGAGAAGACTCGAAGAATTTGCACGTTCCAACAATTGCGCTGACTCGAAATTCTGGCATATAATTACCGCGATCCGGCGAACAAAAAAGTCAATTAATTATTTCCCTTTCCCTGACAAACAGCTTCGTGCAATTCATGCAAATTTTATGGAAAAGGTCCTGTCCGGGGTGTAAAAGACCGGCTTTACATTGTGGCGCCATAAATAGTATTTAAGGATGATAAAAGTTTGCCGCCGGCGAGCGTAACGCACCGACTGTGGCGGAAAAACGAGCCCGCTTGACATCGGCTCTTTTCGGCCGATCTGTACACGTGCTCGTAAAACTTGACGAGCTCGACAATTACATGAAAGAACCGTAAAAGCGTAATGTTCTGCGACGCCGTTCCGTTAACAGCGCGACACGCGCGTCTCCCGCAATTTAATGTTTCGTCGATACATTTTTCCGCTTTTCAGAAGTCAATTTGCCGTCCATTGAGCAAACACGCAGACTCCATCGTCGCTCTTCAAACTCCCTCCAGCCCATTAGCATACTATGCTAAAAAGTCAGGAACCAGTCGAACCTTGAATATATGCATATTTTCGCGTCGAACTTCGTACCGACAGCGCAACGGGAAGACGATGATTCGCCTTGTAAAAAGTGACGGATGGAAACGGATTACGTTATTGAAGCGACGGAAAAAAGAGAAGCCGATCTAGGAAAAGCTCGAGCAAATTGGGGATGGGCGCTGAGCAGCGGAAAAAACACCAAAGTGACAAACACGACGAAGGCAAATGTTCGACAACAGGGTCAAACCGCACAAAACCAAATGCTTGTCCATTTACTCTACTCCATCTTCGTACTTCTGCACGCACAATGAGAACGAGACAGTTATTTCAACAGATGTTCACTTAAATTAGGTGATAATCTTAATTTTTGCTACTGTGTTCTGCAATTTTTCCACTTGAGATAACCGGCAAACACAAATATAGTGCTATCGGCTGATTTTACTAGATGTTCATTTCTAATGGGGATTTATATCATGATTGCTGTGTAATGTTCTTTTTCACCACTTAAAAGAATTGCATAATTTATTCATGGAAGTGTTTTCATAGAGAAGTAACGCTAGAAGAGGAAAGATAATTGATATTTTTATTCCTTCAATTACGTTTATTTCCAAACTATACTTTACAACATGAATAATATTTTTCCAAAATATGATGGAGAATCATTTATACAAAATAAGCCAAATTGCTGAATGATAAAAATGTGTTTTCGTTTTATTTCAATAGCAATGTAAGATTGAAATAAAATCCAAGTTTATTTGCGATTTGGAATATTGATTTCAAATTACTGAAAATTCTATTTTTCACACACATTTCTTATCAACAAGATTATATTTGGTATCCTCACTTATATCCATTTATATTCAGATTTATAATTTTGACTGAATTTACAGTGAAATCTGAGTTTGTTGTTCCATCATTAAATAGATCGCTAAAAATTGACGTCGCCAATATATTTCGTTTCATTGCAGTGGGGAAACTTTTTCGTCGGTTGGCTGACGATATCACAACCGATGATAAATTGGTTGTGCATTCTCGACGAGCGAATTGGCCGATGTTTTTTAAAACGCCATGTTTGGAATGTTTGCGCGAAACGTGCCTGTTTTTCATTTCGTAATCTTTGTTTTTACAAGCGGACGGGCGTTTTGTTTCGTGAGGCTTGCGTGTGACTGATCGAGTTGATAGGCAGGCGCAATTTGCGGACGAATGTTAATCCGATGTATCGTGAGTTGTGGAGTCGCGCGGTAAAAGTGGCTGTATCAGGATGCGATACATGTGTCAACACGACGCACCGATTGAAGGAGTCGGCCGATCGATCACGGCGACTGGAGATCGATCTCTCGTCAGGCTGCGGCCATTTCTCTTTCGGAGTTAATGGCATGCCGTTCGTCTGCGAAGCACGGCGATCGATTTAAATATATGCTGATCGCTCGGAGAACCGGCGCTGACTCACCTGTCCACTGCCCGGGAGGATAAGAAGGAGACGCAAAAATGCGAGTCGCCGGAATCGGCACCGAGTGGCGGAAACGAATGAGCTATAATCTGCGAGAGTTGTAACGGAAGAAGAAAAAGCAACGTGTGAACGATTTTGTTGAGCTACGAGAGGGACGGGGTATTACGTGTTTCTTAATATTATGGCGATAAGAGGAGTTATCGGCTGGAGAGATCTCAACACCGGTTGTGAGGCAGAATAATCGACAAAACCTGACACTTGACACCTGTCGGCCAACAGAAGGAGGCACGCAGACGAGCGAAATAATAGCGGGACACGTCGACCCCTGACCTTCGGGGATGAGCAACAATTTCGAGTCGCTCGATCTTATGAAGACGTTACGTGACCGAAAGGATTTTCATGCTTGAAATGACGGTGATCGAGCTGAATGAAAAATATTTCAAGAGATTACTGTTTAGAGCAAACAACATCCGAACTGCGGTATTTACTTTTAAAATGAGTTCACAGATGTCATGTCAACATTTTTTGATTTCATTCGAAATCTGGATTTTTTCAAAAACCGACTATCAATTATAGAATCGAGTTTTTATGATAATAATGAAATCTGTAGAATTCCGTTTAATGGCTGACACTGTAAAACGAGGTTCAATCACGTTGCTTAAAATGTCGATTTGTCGGGTCTTTATCGATGAAGCATTAAAAAATGCTAAAAAATAATTAACATTTACATGGATCCTAATTCGGAATGTGATAATCAATCTAGAGCTTATGCGAAACTGCAATATATAATTTGTCTGGGAAAGTTGATTTAATTCGACAAATTTTGCTAATCCTTAGATTCTTTTATGACAAGGAATCATAAAATGTTGCAATAAATATATCCCACGCTCATAAACTCTAGCTTTTTATTGATTACAAGAATAATTTATTCATATAGCCGCATAAAGACTCCAGTAAAGCCGTAAGTATATATTTATTACCGATTTGGAATATGGTTTAAAAATAAAAATTCGAAGGCAATCCAATACTATAATACGTACCATAAGTGAAACGTATTAAACAATTCATAAAGATCGAGTGAATAATATTCATTTTATTTATTCAAGTCGAGTACTGCACAAACAGCTGCATTTATTAAATTATAATAAATGAAAATGTCTATACGTAGAATAACCATAACTGCAACTCAATAATGCATAAAAAAACTAGAAATTTGCGTATTGTAAGTGTGTCGCGCTTCACGTATGCATCAGATTCATGGTAATATGTCATCGTTAATTATTCATAACACAGTTTTCGCTACTTATAATAAGGTGATTATTAATAAATAGCTCGTATTGATAATACCGATCGTGTTCCGATGACATGCGCCAATCGGTAATTGCATTAGCTTTGAATAACACTTAGATAATTTTTCATTTGAATAACATTTAAATTGTATCGCCCGATACTTGAATATCATATATGAAACGCGGTATAATCAATATTACGTATTTGAATGGCAAATTATGAAATATATATTTATGCGCGTGTTATCGAACACTGATCGGTATGAGTTGAAAAATATGCTCTATTTTTATTCAACGTTCCATGAAAGTAACGAAAATGTTGCACGAAGATTGACTGCAAAATGCGCTTTTTAAAAGAAACAAGCAAAGACAGACTTACCATGATGTAGTGGCGCTGCACCTCTGACTTCTCGGATGCAATTTTCTCCAGCTCCATCTTTATACTGGACAGAACAAGCAGGAAAACGCACGTGTAAGCTAAACATTAGTTTTGTGCAGGCGACATTCAGAAGCATTGAAAGGAAAGTAGGATGTTTTGGACAAGATGACGATGGAGTGGCCGAAAAGGGTGACTAAAGTCAAAAACTACTATCTATCACTCATCAATCGAAATCGTGACACGAGTGGATGCTCCGTGACGAAATCAGACCGACGTTTTTCATCGCGGCGTCGCTTGCCACTTTGATTAGTTCACTTTTCTTAACTCTTTTCCGAAATCCGGTTCACAACTAAACAGCTTCAGCTGAATATAAATCGATCAAAAAACACGAAAACAATGAAACATGTGTTTGAAAATGTGTCAGTTGCTTTTACCCCCTTGTGAGATTTTCTTTCAATTAACGTAAAATAAATGACAAAACGATTTTTGCTTTTGTGTGGAAAAACTTGTTTCCTTGAAATTATATTATCTCGACTGAAGAATTAGAAATGAAGAGTTATTTTTCACCTGCGAGTATACAGTTTCCTATGTAAAACTTCTTTGCGACGATTTGTTTAGTGATAAAAATCGATCGAATAAAAGCGAAGTTATCATTCAGGTAAGAAATGACATATTTTGCCACCATGGAAAGAATACGAGTTTGAAGTTGTCAGTTGGTGACATTGGAACAGCACTGCGAATACGTTGCGTGATTCTATACTAACGCATTGAGTTGGATTAATTTGCAAGCGACGGCGTGACGATGATCGTGGTCTAAAGTCGAGGATGTGGCAAAAGGGTGGTGCACAGCCAAGCTGTTAAAACATACAATTAGTGCAGCCGCAGCGAACATCGATAGTAATTGTTGATGATTGTCGACGTATGTAAACGGCTGCGAGGCCTCGTGTTCAAGTATGCGCGCGCGCGTACGTGGGCGTAAATGCGTATGTACACAACAGTGTCAGTAGAGGATCATTTGCTCAGCATCCGTGGATGAACTAGGAAACCTGACCGCCGTTCATTACGCTGGTTATTCCAATTGCGAACACAGCGATCGGCTCGGCGCATTCTTTTGCTTCCAAGTTCATCCCTTACAGATGTTCATTTCGTCTCCAATCCCATTTCTAAGCGCAAAAATTTGCGAAAAATGGATCGCGCTAGACCGAAACTGCTTCGAGTCGGATTGTTTCCTCGGCTAAAAATTTGCGCGTCCAGCCGGAAATCCGAGCTCGAAGATAATCTTCTCTCTCTCTCTCGGCTGGAGCGATCCAAGGAAATGGGATAAGAGCAAAGCGAAACATATTGTCGTTCTGTTGTCGTTGTTTCACGATCTCGTCGCTTTGATATTTGGCTCTTTTGTTGGTTGGCCTTTTGTATCGTCCCTGGCGGCTTACCACCACGAAATGCCTCTGCGACTCGATTTTTTCGCCGGCCAATTTCTCGCACTCCAATTTAAGGCTGTTCGAACAATAAGAAGAGCGTTAATCCACCAGTCCTCGAGTCACACGGAGCTCTTGCCGTCTCAGTCACGTCCTCTGCGGGCGAGATTGCCCGGCATGTTTCAGGCAATGACGTCAACGAGGAAATCGACGTCGAGGAAAAAAGATTTAAAAAGTGGATCCCCAGAACAGCATCCACTTTTTATTTCTGACCGTCACTCTTTTCGACGCTACAATTCTAACTTTGGTTAGGTCTTTGGGAGCGCCATCGATGTTCGTTTCGCGAGATGATACAGCGATAGACTTGATTGACGCCAGACCCTCGTCTCGATAACAGCTGCAGCGTCACGTTATTATTGCGGCAGAAACGTGTTTATCATTGTTTGAGCGAGCGCTAAGTATTTAATCGGAGGGTAAATAACGCGCGTTTAAACAGTTCTCGTCCTTTTGCGCGCAAAGATAAGCCTGTTTGAAAGAAATTAAATGAAAACAAATATAGTGCGCGTTATCGACCGTCGCTCAAATATTTGACCGCGCGGCGATGTGTGATGTTTAATTTCTGAGTGTTGATTTTGCATGAAATATAACAAACATTTTCATTACATGACGTGATTAAGCCAAAAGATCCCACGGCTAGACCAATGTTTAATTAAGCGATTTCAGTCATAGTCTTTGCTCTTCAAAAGCCCTATTAAACTGTCCTGTAAAATATACTTCACAGATATGCACTGAGGGAAATGTAAATTGCTCTGGCAACAACAGAATAAGCTTGATTGTCGGCTACTTTCCGTTGCCCTCGTACGAATCAAACAAACTTTGCTACTGAAATTTTACTAATTTAGCAATGTGTTTGTTATGAACAAATTTAATTTCATTTATTTCGTGATATTTTAGTCCATCCAATTTAGTGGTAACTGATGATTTATTCATTAATAGAAAGAGGCTATCGACTTTAAATATTGTTGAATCTATTAATTGAACTTATAAAGTATTAAACAAATCATTTGATCCGAATTTAGTTACAAGGTATTTATAGCAGTTATGCAGAAACAGATTTTAATAATAACCCCTCAAGTTTTAGTGGCTATAATACAAACTGAAAATATTTAATTAGATCACTCTTTGGTGTATTTTTAGACATTTTTAATTGGTGAACTAGACGTAGCAAAAATAGTTGATCTTTTTTGTGTTTCCTTGTTTTTCGTTTTATATAAGTTTTTAACAAGATTTTATATAAGATACATATATGGACAGCAAATAAAACATATATTGAAAACATATAGGGTTTATTAGAACAATGTTTTTGTCAACAATTTTTTACATAAATAAATATATATAAATGATTTTACATAATCTTTCTGCATATACATAACATTTATAAAAATTAAGAAAAAAACATGACATTTATATAGAATGTTTAATTTAGAAAGATTAAAATAAGAGTTATTTTATGAATCGAGTGATAAAAAAAAACTAATATATAGTTTTAAATGTTTGTCGTTAATATTTTTCCTGTTCATATTTTGAATCCAAACAAATACTCGTTAAATTAATACTTTACACAGTTCAAATATAAAATTTCTCAAGAAAATATATTGTGACACATTTCATTCGTACATCTATTCGTGATCAATAGAATTCATAGATATCTCCTGTATGTTGCAATATATATTTTCTATTTGTACCATTTTATAACGTACATTGCATTTACACATGAAACATGTATGAAGCTATATTTAATTTTGGGTTTGAAAATAGTGTTAATAAATTGGAATGAAATGATTAAGATGTGTTTTTGTTTGAAAAAATAATTTATTGGAATGAAAAGACAAGGTATGAATCTGTGGAAAAAAGTGAAAATTTGTGGGGGGAATAATATTTTGGTATCGCTTTGAATAGGATATTGTAAAGATGATCAGTCTTACAACTGTTAGGTTGTGATGCATGTGCTGGCGTGCGCTCAGATTTGAATGTATTGTACGTAAATAGGTTACGAGCTTCCGCGCGAGTCACGATCCATTAAAAGTTGAGTCAAGCGTCGTCCGCGCGTGTACGCTTGTAACTGGCAAAACTCGGCAGATAGAGCGCGCTCTCGTGTGCTCGCGTATATTTATGCGCCTGTACATACATAACTCGAGGCCAGCGACACGAAACAGTCATTTAAGTTTCCGTCCCGTCGTGCGTCACGTGAGCCCGGCGAATTAACGCGTTAAGAGAACGCAAGCACGAACATATAAATTAACACGTTGCACGTGAAGCGAAATGAATTAACGCGAAATGACTTTTAGAGCGATCAACTGGCGCGACAATCTTCGCTCGTAACGCGCTATTTCGGCTGTTTCGTTTCAATGCACTTGGCGTTGCTTTTCTTTGAAAATAGACTTTCGTTGTTATCGAATTAGTTTATGTGCATTTTGTTTTCTTAAACGGCGGCAAGCTTTTTGCCGAGCGCAAACCATTTTTATTCTCGTTCGTTTGCACTGTAACGGTGAAATGAATTTCCGTTTCATTTTGCAAACAAAGCTACATTTTTATTCGAACGATTTTTGTCCTCCTATTTGGTTTGTTTCTATTACGTTTCATATTTTTATTCATTTATTTGCGCGATTCGTTTCTGCTAAAATAAACAGGACGAAAATCAGAAAAAAAGAATCGACACAAAAGTTGATAAATTGGCCGTGCAAACGGTACATACTGCGCGACACCGTAACAGCACTGCATCACTAATATCATAACGTTTGAAATAAGTAGTTGTGTTATTTTGCGGTGAATTTACTGTTTCGAGTTTAGTTTTAGTATTCTATTTGCGTCTCACTTACTAGGAATTATAACCGAGCGGCGTGTATAAGCATGTTGACGCAAGGAATTAGAACTGAAGTTTTGATTTAGTAAAAAGCCAACATAATTCATCTCCCTCTAAGTGTCTATAAATGTGAGCAACGTCAAATAAATCTTACGGCCAAAAAACATGTGTCAATCTTTGCGTGTTTATTTTGGTTCGCGACTTTTTCCTCCTCCCTCCGATCGATTAGCAATTCTTATTTGCTCTCTTTTCACCTGCGCCCGTTTAACTGATTATTTTGATGAAAAACTTGAGTCGATGTTGCGCGACTGGAAACAACTGGAATTTCAAGTATCTCCGAAATGCATAAAACAAAGCCGTCAAGTTGAATTGACAAATGAAAAACAAGAGAGTGTCTCTTATCAACGGAAAAGGGACTTGAAAACAATGCTTTAGACGACTCGTGTGTCATGAATTTTGCGCGCTGGTTGACCGCTGATTTCACAATGCGTTCTAGAAAGCTCGCAAAATATATACTTGACGAAAGTGCGATTGTCTTGTGCACGTCGTAGAAGTCGATCGTTTCTCGTCTGCTACCGTTGAATAAATCACAGACCGCTGCTTCGAGCTGTTTGCACACGAGCACTCGGCGCGCATAAAGAGAGAGCTTCCGGTCGGACGAACATTAAATTATTATCTTTAAATGTTTACTCAAGCGTCATCATGTGTATCTTCAAATCCCTTTGTTTTTCTGTATCTCTTTCTTCCTACCGCTGTTATCTGCGAAAGCAACATCGATTGCGAAATTCAACGAAAATCAAGGACGATATTTTCGAAGGGAATTACTGGGAAAGAAAATGGAAACTTAAACATTAGATCGCTGCAATTTTGTTTTCAAAGAAACGACAAAAAGCTCTGTTTGCACGCGATGTTATTGAATGTGTAATTAATAATGCGATTTCCATATTTGTGACTTTGAAAACAAGCTTGCAGTGTAAAAATTCATTTTACATCTAAAGCGCTTTCGATCGAAAACCAACAATCCATTGTCCAGATTTGCTCGCAAATATAAAAAACGAATTATTCAAATTATTTTCATTCAGATTCATTTATATTCCGCTGAAATTGTCTGTTTTTGATCTTAAGCTCTTTACTTATATCAAACTGTGTAATTCTGTATATTCTGTAACCGAGGAAAAGTCTTTACCTAAACTTTTCACCTCGAGAGAGAAAAAAATAGTTACTTTCTCTACATGCTTTGCCAATCGCAAAATAAACTACCGTCGCTACGTGTGTGGAATTCATCATTTTTCTGTAAATGTCAAACTTTATTCCGCTTTTTCTCCGATATATATA
>JABFQD010004131.1:0-12200 GCA_022817045.1 Psix sp. ZL-2020 | reverse complement strand
TAGCTTAATCTTTTATACACTAAAAATTTTATTTTTAATCACTAAATGAGTTATTTATAGTCAAAAATAGTAACACTGTATAATAACGGAATATTGATTTTTTCATTCATATAAAAATCAATGCAAGTCAAAACTGTACTGTAATTATTCTTATAAAAATTTAATTGATAACTGCCAATATGGATATTGATGCATGAAAAAATCTATAACATAATATGTTTTTAATATCTTATAAATTTCATTTAAGATCTTGTGTCGCTTTTTATTTGCACTCAAATAATATGATTGCATGCATAACTAAATAATTTTGTTATCAAATAAATCATTAAGCCAAACAAAAATCATTTATGTTTTCTCTTTTTATAGGCATTACGAGTAATGAATATAAAATTATGAAAATATGGAATACTATTCTCAGATAAATATAAATTACCGAAATTACGTATGTCTAGTGTAAAACTACATACAAGCTTTAGGATCCAAAAATTATCGTATAAAAAGAGAGAAAGTGTCACTCCAAAGCCATTAAGCACCAAATATTTTGCCGTAAATCAATTTCGACACTGGACGTAGAGAAAGTCTGTTTTAATCAACCGCAAACGTGATGATTACAAAAACTGACAGATCACTTGACTTATAGAAGTAGAATGTAATCGCTTATACATAAAAAGATTAATCATTTATTTATCGATAGAAATTTATCAATCGTCAAGTAATCGATTTCTTGTATACTATTTGTCATGTTTATGATTTTCATACATCTTTTGACTTAAAAGTGAAAATGATTTATAATTTTTATCGGAGTGAATTAAGACAAAACTGCAGGCGATATTTATGGTACAAAAGAGTCGACAATAATCCGAATTTACCTACTTTTTGCCCCTGCGGAACTGCTCTCCGTTTTTCTCATCAGAAGAAAGTACTTGCAAACTAAATATATAAAGGGATCTATAATATCCGATCTTACGGTTTAATACTATATTTATGGAAATTAATGTAAATTAAATTTTATCTTAAAATTTGTTACAAAATTATTTACTCTAAATTCTTCAACCTTATTATTTGTACTCTTAATAATTTTTTTATGTTCAATTGAATTTTTTTTTCTATTGAAAATTTAATGTTATTTCTTTTCAAAAATATTTACATAATAAATAAAAAAATGAAATATTAAAATGATGTCCAAAAAACGTTGCTTCAAACTTGAAACGTTTGAAGAAATTTTATTTGTTTGAGGAAACAAATATTTCAATTGAAATGGAAAGATCGAATAAAAAATTACGGGGTCAGTGAGTTTCATTTCACCCGAAACGAGATCGATTGTGCTTCGTAATACACGAGCTTTTTAAACTCTGCAGATTTAGCGAGTCCAAGTGGAGGAAGTTTAATTTTAAGAGTTCTTTGGCGCGCACGCGCCGTAAAAGATAGGGATGAAATTATCATAAATTTCTAGTTACCGGCACTTCTCAAATGTGCTTCTTGGATATAAATTTCATTGGACTTTGATTGCGAATTCCTTGACTTTGCAGCTTCTTCTATCATGTCTCTCTTAATATCGACTATTTTTCATCAGCAGTTGATTTCCAAGATCTTATTCTTGCTCAATTTCGGATCCTTGCAAATTCCAGCCGAGACAAAAGTGCCTGTCGGCAGAATTACTTTCTCAGTTTCTAAATTAAGGTAAAATTAAAACAGTAGTCAAATCCTTTTTTCACTTTATTTGAAACTTTATCATTAAAAACTGTGCTGAGACGTTGAATAAAATGTTTAACTATATTATTCAGATTAGTAATACATCATTTGTTAACATACGTCGTATAACTTTATGAAAATAAGAAAAACAATATCATCGCGTTTAAAAGGTTTACAATATCAAAATTATGAAATATATTTTTAACGAGAAAAATAGCGTTTTGATCAGTGGATATTTTCTGATAATTTTTTTAATGTCTTGATTGAAAAATAGCTCAGGAAGATAAAAGTTGGTAGCACAATAAAAGTCATAAATCAGTATTATAGGCAGCACACTATTCCATCAGATTTAAGAAACAATCAATACGCGGATTTGTCAAAATTAATATTTCGTGCACTTCTTATAGGTTGCTTCCATGACATTTGAAATGATTTGATGGAGTATAAACGGCGTCGATCGATATAAAATGGAAAAAGTCTTTTCTTCATGGACGGACTAGAAGATTAACGTAATCGCGTATCGATCTATATAGTTCATACCATAGTTAAGCTACGAGGAATAAAATATATAATTTCAAAGAAGCCCGTACGACAATTAAATTTTTTTCTTCGCTCATCAATTCGAGTTAGTTTCAGTTGGCTGAGACAATCAATGCAGTGAGATTTCATAACTTTGCATTTACAAATCCTTATTTGTTTCACCCGCAATATTTCATTTAGGAAATTGTTGACTTGAAATTGAATGGAGTTTCATTTTATGAACTTCTCGATTGAAAATTCAAGTGTTATTTGTAGCATAAATTACGAATTTCGTTTATGTACAAAAATAATGAATGTTGACTCTCCAGTGTTAATGCATATAATAACATTTATTTCTTGAGTGTAAAAAGTAATATTATCATATTTTAATACTATTACATTGTATAAAAATGTATAATCTTGGAAGTCTAAAAAGACCGAACAGTTCTGTTGTAGAAATCTTTTATAAATGTTTTATAAATTTTGTAAGAGTTCTTTTGCTTTTTCAAATATACACGTAATTTATCAGATATTATTCCCCATTTATTGATAACAGTATTTATGTATATGTACAAAACTACTTTTATTGACTATAATTTAATTACGTTTCAAATATAATTATTGTCACTAAATATATCTAGAACTTAATATAAATTTATGAAATTCCATTTACTCCAGTGTTCATTTTTTTCAATGAATTTCAGATACATTCTGTTAATTTTATGATCTACTCACGTAATTAAAATTTATTGAAATTTTAAAACTTTTTGAGATGAAATTATTTATAGTTTATTTTAAATGCTAAAATGAAATCGGTCACAATATTGAGATTCAAAATTAAGTAAAGTTAATATAACTAAATATGTTTTTTATTTGAATTTATCTTTCGTCATAATAAAGCTGATAGAACAATGAAATTTATAATAATACGTAATTGAATATTTTTGTGTTTTTCTTGCATTTTATCACAAATTTAAATTGTTAGTATGAAATAATGACATATTCATATGACTAATAGTTATTTAAATTTCATTTATATTTTGCATAGTTCTTTTAATATAAATTGTTAGAAACAACTTATCTGTATTAGATTTTTTCAGGATAGACTAAAAATTTAATTAATGCAAATCCATTTGGCGAAGATAAGATCGCTTTATACACGCTGATGAAACAAGGATTTTTGCTTACTTTATTTTGGAATTCAGTCGTACCTTATCAAACAATTCATCTTCTGATTATCATGATGGACTTTTTCGGTGATCATTAGTCCAGCAATTTAGTTGATTACCAATTCAGCGATTTAACAATGTATAGAAAATTCGTCGGGATTCGGTTGAAAATTATTTATAACGCAAGCTAGTTACACAATGCGGTCTCGAAATACACGTCAGTGAAATTATTCAAATGTTGATGCGAGAATTCGGCCTGAAATTGAATTATTCCAATTCAACTATCTACTATCCTAACTCAATACCGGCTGCGTGAAAACGCACGACCTTTGAAATTATCCGGCCAACATACTTTGAGTTCGTCGAACAATTTTTCGTTGTTGGTTTATAAATTATTTAAGCTTTTGTAGTCGCGCAGCACAATTTCTAGTTTTTTCGTGTTCGAACTTTTGTAATTGGTTGTAAATTAGCCGAAATAACGCGCGTCAATAGCCAAAATCGGGATCATTTTTTCCCTCGCGACGATAAACATTTGTAATTAATACCGACAGAAACAGGCTAGCAAAACGATGGGGCGTACTTGGCTCGTCAGGATAATTATATGCAAATATTATTCAGAGAGTAGCTGGAGCCAAAAACAATGGCTCGGCGATCTCATTTTGATTTTCAACGAGACGCGATATTATTACGGATTATACAAATTATTTTGTCGTTTATTCCAACAACATAATCTAATCAATTTGCAAACGCTTCGATGAAACGAACGTTTGACAAGAAAATTATTCATCATTGGATCAGAAATTAAAAAATTATGTTTTAAAATGAGTGTGCCAATTGAATTATTAAACATTTAAAATCTCCATTTATTTCAATGGACGTAGAGAAAATCATAATAAAGCACATAAATGTTGAATCAATTAGTAATATTGTGGATGATGTAATGATAATATTAGATAGATATTACCCATAAAGCACGGTCACTTTTGTCGTATCTTTTGCAGCATAAAATGATATGGCTGATAGTATAACACGAAAAACTCCACTATCTAAGGAGAATGTATCTTAAACAATCTCATCTTAGGACAAAATGAAAATATAAAAAATACAGCACGTATATTTCACATTTTTATATACACACATAAGCTTCTACATCTTGAGAGAAAGTGACAAACATATTCAAAACGTCAATGCGTTACGTTTTTTAATTACGTGTCTGTAAAAGGCATCTTTATTTATGAGCAACAATTTGACCAAATTACTTATGTACTTAAAGTAAAACTTTTAGTCATACATTTTTCTGTAAACAACATTCGAATTTTTTGAAGCGACCCATATCAAACGGACGACCAATTGACTTGTGCTTTTTCCAAAAATATCAATTTTGAAATTGTCGATCATACAATTTTCCATATTAATTTGCAACGTTATTTTTTCATATTACTTATTAACTTTCAACTCAAAATTTAGAACTAGCTTCGTTTAATTGAATGTCAATATTTTTAATTATATACTTTACAATACATTCTTTTCAAAATTTAATTTTCATTTTTAGAACATTTCTAAAATACACTTTCAATAATTGAAAATCATTATAATATATGTTTTTAGACTGTTCGGAAAAATGTGGAATAATATGGCATGTATAATGATGTAATTTTATTCATTATATAAAGACAATTTGAGCCTGATGAAAGGAACCATTGTAATTGGCAAAGACGTACGAAGCGAAGATATTTGGTCTCCGTATCGCAAGCCAAAATATTCAGTAGAGCAAATGAAGCAAGGATGATAAAACAAAAGCAAAGAGTCGAGATCTGCATATATAGAGCGTATTATTACGAGCACACTCACATCCATCTGACTGTTTTAGCAATGCAAATAGAATAAGCAGTGGAAACATAAATATTAATGAAGTTCTGTTTCCTTTCCAAGGTCTTCGGGTTGGGTCTAAACGCGCAAAACGAGCGACGTCTCATCCTCTTTTCTGCCAGAGAAATCTTTCTCGGATGACCCTTCGAATGAAGAAGAAAAGTTTCATATCAAGACTCACTTTCAGGGCGCTTTTTCATGTAAATCAGATATGGTCTTAGTCTTTTCTTAATTGTTTTAAGTTTTATAAATAAAGTTTTTCAGACTTACTTTGAATATGGTTCAGATTAAGCTTCCCGATTTTTCGTATTATTAAAATGTTTTTAAACAAATTTGTTAGAAGGAATAAAAAGTAGATATTTTTAAAGTACATATATAGAACTCGTGCAATTTTGATGGAAATGTTTCTAACGATTTTAATAAAAGATAATTAAAAACTTTAATCACAAGTATTTTTTTACATTTACGTATTTCAAAATATCCATCATAAATTTAAACATAATTTTTAACAGATGTTCAAACAAGTTTTCAAAATATCTAAAACTCTTACATAAAATAACATTACTAATTACTTGTTAAAATTAAAATAAAAACCAATTCGCTATAAAATCAGAATAAAAAATTACTTTTATTTACAATGTGTTAAATTTCAAAAAAATGAAGAAATATAAATGAATAAATTATTTTGATTATGAAAGTACTTTCTTCAATTCATTCAAAAATGATCAAAATATTACTTTATTACTTTTCATTTACATGATATATGATTTTGATTCATATTTTTGATGAAATACAATTTTTGAAGAAAAGCTGAATTGGAATGTTCTATTATTTGAATTTTACATAATTTCTCTTTCCTGTTCAAATGTCATAGATTCTCAGGTGGAGAAAATGCTTGAAAAGTCATAAATAATTATCAATTTCCCTAATTATAATAGTTGCAACATTACCGAATGTTTCATTTCCAACAGTCAGTTTTGGTTAAATTAAGTGTGTTGCTTATATATATAAGATATTACTTTCTGTTATGTCAAAGATGCGTCACTTTTTGTAGTGAGAGTCGGTTGTTATCATTTCGTTAATGAAGTAGTTATCGTTTGTCAACGACCTCCACGCGACGTGAAAGCCGAGGACGAGTCTCCGGTTTTTCGGAAGGGACCAAACGAAAGTGAGAGCCATCGAGAAAACTTCATGACCCAAAGATTTTGAATAAAACATTCGACTTTTCGGCAACTCAAATCAGTTCCAAGTGTCGGTTCAGTGGATCAGTGTCCAAATAATCGCGAAGTTTTTTCGGTTTTTAAATCTTACTTACGAACAAAGTTTGTTTTTTGGGTTCAAAAATGAAGTGTGTTTGGGTAAGTGCGTTTTAGTGATTTAAATCAAAAAGTTACCGTGTTCAAGTGTCAGAGTCAGAAACTCATTGTTTAGGACGTCGCAGAAGCTATTTGCTTCTGTTCAAATAATAATTTGTTCACAGTTTATATAAAATTTTATTTAAACTCTATAACGATATTAGTAACAATATTTTTTATAAAAAATCATTGGCTTCGTGGAAAACAATTTTTTTTAATATCTCGTGATTATGTAGTGACAGTGATTGCTTTTTTGAACTGAAAATAAAAATGGTTGATTTTTAATAACTTTTTTGCTAATAATTTTTTAAGTGAAAATTTGTTTGAAAAACTAATTATTACATTTCAATTTTTCGATTGTGAAGATGATGTTCACAAAGTTTAACGAGTGGAATTCTTTAATAAAAGTTTTTAACAAACTAAGTCCAATGTGAAGAATTGTCGTGAAAAAAGCGCGAAATCGACAAGGCGGCACGCGACCGCCGAAGAAATTTATTGACTGATGGAGTTTACCTTTATCAAAGTTTCGGAAACTCGTTTCGTGATGAGGCATCAAATTGAAAGGAGATATAAAACTAGTCGGAATAGATGGCGAAATGAACTGTCGAATATTGCAGCGCTGCGAAATACGTTTGTGGCTCTCACAAGATGCATCAAAGTCGACGTTGACTCCTTCCAGACAACCAGCATGATTCCCTACGTTTCAAGTTTTAGTGTAGCTCGTGGAAGAAAAAGTTATAAAGAGTTTCCTTCTAGATAGCGTAAAATATGTCGTTAAACTTAGCCCCTTAAGTCAAATATTGGATGCTTATTACTTTTATGAGCATTGCCTATATTTTTTTCTTGCGAATACATCTAATCAAGATACAACTTTTATTTTATTTAATCTACATTACATTAACGAAACTGACAAAATACTTTTGAAATTAACAATTGTCTATTTATATTAAAATTAGTTATAATATTATTTAAATATTTACATAAAAAACAAATTATAAAATAACATTTTTAAAAAATGATATTTTGATTATATATTTTCACATGTTTTATTATTATTGAATACATATATTTTTTACATTTAAATAAGAACGTGGAAAAAAATCTATGGTTATAATCATATAAAAGTTATACAGATATTTATAAAATAGCTAAACAGATATTTATTAAATTATTTTTTATATTCTTTTACATTTTAACTGGTAAATAGTTTCATGATTTTTACATGTCTTTATGTTATTTATCTTATATATAAAGATTTTTAAGATTTACAAACGATTAAAGACCTATAGGAAAAGCCATGCCCCTTTATCTATGCAATAAATTTTACAACTGTTCACAACAAGTTGCCTACTATTAAAAGTACGAATCAAGTAAAACAGTATCAATAATAAATTAATGTATATACCAAGGCAAATAAACTAAAATTAATTTCAACTACTTATAAGATTATACGTAAAATACTAATATTTAATACCTCATCCCATAATTGCGTGTTACTTTATAAAAAAAGCATGTGAACTGAACGTGATTTCACTTATATGGATAAAAATATCTTACAGCCCATATAAGTTCTAAAATTACATACTTCACTGATTCATTACTTAATTAACTTCAACCATTTTTTATACTTTAATTACTAAACTCTATTGAAAACGCCTATAATCACAAACTACTTTTTGACAAATTATTAATTAGTCATAATAGAAATTTCGCAATGTGAAATGATTTGTCAGACAACACCTCATTATTGTCAGAAGTCGAACAAAAGATCATTAAAACCAGTGTTTCTTCACTGCATTGATGAACTGGTATTATCTTAAGATTAAACGGCTAACAATAATTTATTGCAACTTCTTCGCACCTATGGAGTAACAGACAACATTGTTTTCCACTGTATTAGCAAACATCAATAAGTTAACGATAATTAACAATACAGAGCTTTATTCAACCAGTTAGTATAGGGAAATATCAAACCTAGTTTTATCAATTATTAGTTGATTACAATTAGAAACAATACCATACATTAGTGGAATATTTAGATGTGGAATTGTGCTGAAATTTGGTTTCGGATTATTATCGACGTAATAAGCTCAATTAAAGAAAAAGACGATAAATTTTTTTTCTGATTTGCCGAGAATAATTTTTTCGACTGCGTAGTTAAGCGAGGATACACCAATAAAGTCCAACGCAGCTCCGATTTGAAGTGTCAGCTGGTTTAATTATGGGCGGATTATTGCTTTACCAAACAAGATTCGAACGTTAATGCTGTGAACAGATCAAGATCTCGGTATCGATAGGATATGGAAATATTATTCGAATTTTCGCCAAGAACGGTCGCAACCTAACTATCACTGATTTGATTGCAGACGCTGGTATTCTTGATAGCGTGCCTGAGCCAGGCACTAATGGCTGTGCCAACTAGTCCGGAGTCTAATCAAAAGCCAGCTAACGAGTCTTCACTGGAGGAGACACCATTATTCTCTACCAAGGACACAAATCAGGAAACCAAACAAAACGAGGAAACCGTGACCTCATTACCGAGCGAGAATGAATCCGAAGACGTAGAAACTACAGAGGCATATGAAGAAGAGGATGATGAAGTTCAATTAGAAGAGGCGGAATCAAAAAGAACAGCCAGAGGAATGGAACTAGGTCTTGGAACTTATGGAAGAAATATGAAAATTCATCGAATGGGACCAAAAAGCAAAATTATAAGACCACGAAAAGGTTACGCTAGTCCTAAATATGGACCACCATCTCCACTATCTCATCGCAGATCACCAACCAAATATGGACCATCAAACTACAGAGGCTACGCTCCTGAAAATGTAATGATCAAAACTCCATTCAGGCCTTCTTATGAGGACAAAGTCTTGATGAAACGCCGAGAAAAAATCAACTTCCAGAGAGCACCATCTCACCAGGTGGCGGTGCTACCCCCAAAACTAGTCTATAGCGGACCCATCCCAATTCCATTCGGACCATCAGATGCTTCTTACCAGACTCCTTTTATAACTGAAGAGAAACGCTCGGCACTTCCACTAATGTTCCAGAGTCTGCCCTCTTACCCTTCGAAAAACTTCCGGGATGAGCCGAAAGAGCCAATCAATCATGCTAATTATCAAGGTACGTTAAAGTTGACGCACCTTGCGTCTTGGCTTAAGTAATCCCTATTACTTATTCAGCACGAAAGTGCATCCTACGATCAAATTTTATCCGGGCATTCGTTCTCAGAGTTTTTAACGCTACACTTTTTGCTTGCTTATAACATGAATATTGACGAGGGTTGAAAATAAACCTTGATTGATGTAAACTTTTTCTTTTATTAGAAGCTATTATACCAGTTACGGAGCCATCCATTGAAAATATCGCATCCAGTACTTCGCCCTCGTTGGAGGTGACAACTTCAATCCCGGTTGAGCCTTACGAGCCCTTATCTTCAACGTTCAAATTTATTCCAAACGAGGCCACTTCTACTGAAATCAAAGTAGCAAGCAATTTACAATTCAACGACTATGACAACCATGACAGTGTTGACATCCGCAAACCCACAATCGATTTTGGTCTCCCAATGAACTACTATTACATGCCATCGGAAAGTGTAAGTTATAATTACGAAAAATAGCAAGTTATCAGCACGTCAACACCTTCTCAACGGTATTGAATGATTCCGTGGTGTCTGAAACAGGTGTGCTTTCTCATCGACTCATTATGTAAGTACGGTTATTACAACTTCTGATGTCATTTTATAGACACGCTATGGCGGCAAGTACAAGTTTGGCTTCCAAGTGACCGATCACGAATCCGGAAACGACTTTGGACACGAAGAAGAACGCGAGGGAGACCTTGCAGATGGACGCTACCACGTGTTGCTACCGGACGGAAGAGTGCAAAATGTCAACTACCACGCAGACCACACCGGATATTACGCCGACGTGTCCTATAAGAAAGGCCAAAATGAGTACTTTCGTAAAGGACAAATATTCAACGTAGAGAAAGATGATCATTTTGAGAAAGATAGGGAACAACTTTACGCTCCCTACCAGAATTAATTTTGACGAACTGCAACGAACGCCTAATTCAAACTCAGGAACGTATCCAAAAATTTTCTTATCGAAGCTCACTTCCTTTGGAACGGTCTGATTTAGTCTAATCTGCTACTCTGTGGTCCGCATTAAGACGGTGCATTTTCCCGAAAGCCATTCATTCAGCTCTTTCTCCTCACGTAGATTCGCATGTAATCAAGGCGAAAGCTTTGCTGGCAGCGACGCTCAGGATAAAAATCTTATCCAGCCAGGTCTAATTCCACGGCACGGTGCATTAAACGCGTGATGGCACGCTAACAAAAGTATTTGCGTAATCGGAACCGTGGGACGACATCGCGGTATTTGGCGTATTCGAAATAAATTTGTGGATCCCAATAAAGGCCGAAATGACGTCGCGTGTATTTTAATTGTTCACATATATTTATACAATGGGTAATACACTCTAGGGTATAATATTTTTTAAACAACAATATGCTAATAAATTTGGTTGGATGAAGTAATTGAAAGAATTGAAACGCACAAAGTTCCATTTAGTGAGCTAACGAAAAGTAGAATGATTTTTCATTGACGAATGCAAAGAAATAAAAGATTTAAACTCTAATTGACTGTTTTGCGTTATCGCTTGTGATAATGCGGATGATATAATCGTGAAATATGGTTAAGCCGATTAGGATTAATTAAAATTGACTGAACTTATGGTTCTACTAAAACTGACTTTGTTATATAATGTAAATATAAATCCATACTAAATGACGAGGTGTTCTTTTGATCACTTATTGATAATCTTATGTATGTTATAAATTTTTATAAAGAAATATATATCTTTTAATCTTATAAAGATGAATTAATATGAATAAAAATTCATGACAATTTGTTAAAATCAAAAAATATTGTTGTATTGATTTTAATTTCCTTTATATATTCCTTTCAAATGATCGTAAATAATAGAAAGTAATGCGAATATATACAAATTACTTAAATTAACGATGAGTTCTGTTTTTCTCAAGCAATAAACATATTTTTGATGTAATCGTTTTACACGCGCTAGTGTGTTTTTACAAGTCCAGTATCATAAAATGTTAATTTTCTTATTGAATATATTATGAAATCGTATGAATATAATTAAATTTTTGTCCATATAAAAATTTGAATATTTATTATTGATATAATAATGTAATAAAAAGAAATCCCGTTTTAATATGTAATTTAATAGGTCTTAAATTGACGTGAAAGAACTTAAATGGAGACTTTTTGACGATTTAAAATTGATATTACTTCCTACTCAGATATATGTGAGTTCGATAATTAAAATTAAATGATTTTCAATAAAGAAAATATAGTGATATTTTATTGGATGTGTTCAAAAACTATGTAGAAAAAATAACATATGAATCAACATCCGATATAAAGAAACTGAATAAAAAATTATGTAATATTGAAAAAACAATTTTATTATATTTTCGTATAAAAAATTATTTAATTGTAACATTAGAATTCGTATATTAGTTGAGGAACTAATATTAATTTCGAAACGTTAAAAGCAATTCTCA
>JABFQD010004130.1:0-12200 GCA_022817045.1 Psix sp. ZL-2020 | reverse complement strand
TATATATATCAGTGTATATATTTTGATTTTTAAGATATAGATTTTGTGCTTAGATAATCAATTTATGTAACGTTGTAAACAGGATTCAGCATTTATCACGGAAATACATCACATTACACCGGAAGGAGATGATGCAGGTGTTTTGTACAGTGAAATGCAAAGCAGAGAAAACAGCGGAGAAACGTTGCTGTATAAGAAAATGACGGTGAATGTATACCCTGGGAAGTGTGGATATAAGTCTAATACAGGAGGTAAATCAGTGGTTTAATATACTTGGATAGATCCGTAATAACAATTTGAATTCGTTGAAATAATGTATGTCTACAGGTGCATTGAAGAATCTTCGTGAATCCACAACAAATGCTAAAATTCAAGATTACCATAAGCAATTTTACCGCCCGGAAAACCTGTATCTTATTATATCAGGACGTGTAAATCACGCAGATGTATTTAAAGCATTGAAACCTGTAGAAGATAAGATTATATCAAGAGTGAGTACTTTTATGAATATGGATATCAACTTATATAAACTACTGTTTCAAATTGATTACAGAAATGCTTGGAAAAAGTTAACAGTGGGGAGCTGAATCGAAATTATGACTATTCAATTTGTGATATAAAAAAAGCAAACATACGTAATTGAATGGAAATGAAGTAAAATGAAAAAAATGAAAAAATGAAATATCTTTAGAAACTTGATCAAAAATGGATATTATTCATATATTTTTGCAAAATTCTTCTATGGACGTCATACTTGTCTAAAAATGTTTATTAATGCTTGTGAATCAAATATGAAATATGTTTTGTCTTTGTTTTAAGTACATTTTTGTATTGAGTCTTTTTAATAGGACAATTTACACTTCATTTATTTCTTCATGTAAACTAAATCTATTTGTCAGTTATTAATCAACTTACTTTTTTCCAACGTGATTTATTTCTTTATACAAAATATTACCAAGCAAATGTTGTCATTGTATATTTTTGACATGTTTGATAAGAATAATATGAATGATCGATTCAGTAATAAATGATTATTTTGCATTTAGGGTAACCGAGGTTCGTTTAAAAAGCCATGGCAAGATCCTGTACCGCCTCTGACGGAAAGTGTTGACTTAAACGTGAAATATCCATGCGACGATGAAGACAACGGTATAATTTACTGTGGCTGGCAAGGACCATCGGTGGTTGAGAAGTTTTACGATTTCAAAGGCTGTACTCTTTTGCTCATCTACCTTTCCAAAAGCGCAGTCAGTCCTCTTCGACAGGAATTCACCGAGGTGGAAAATCCCCTGGCAAGCAGTATAGATTACTCTCTGAGTGAAAATTCGATACCTATGTTAATGTTATCGTTCAACAATGTGCCGATCGCAAAACTTGGTCAAATCAAACCTCGATTGATCAAAGTTTTCAAATCAATTGTATCAAAACCCGACGGAATCGACATGAAAAGAATGCACTCGGTCATCAATAGACATATTCTTGAGATACTCAGCCACCTCGAAACAGTTCCTAACGATTCAGTTGCCTACATGATAATTGGTTACATACTTTATGGCAACACCAAGGATGATGTAAGTCAATTATTTGACGTCCAAAATAAGATTTGCATTTTGTTATCGATTCATATAATATTGATACCATTTTATTCGACAGTTAAATGTCAGACTGAACGAGATTGACGAGCTGAAGAAATTCCTGAATGAACCGTCTTCGTATTGGATGAATCTTCTTCAAAAATACTTCATTGATAATCCAATGGTCTTCGCGAAGGGAATACCAAGTGTGGAGAAAAAACAGGAAATGTTCGAAGAGGAGCAAGAGCGTGTTAAGAAGCAAATCGAAAGTCTCGGAGAAGAAGGACTGAAGCAAAAGCAGAAGGAACTGGAGGATGCGATTAAGGAAAATGAAGTATGTGAAATGCTGAGAATCGCTGAATTTGATTATTGAATGCAAATCTTGTTACACTGCTATTTTTTCAGCGAGAAATACCCCCAGAAAGTCTGAACACTGTGCCAATTCCAAGTATAGATTCCATTAGTTATCATCATATTAAGAGTTTCGCCACAGGAAGTTCAGATCAACATCCGAAGTTGGATGTCAACAAACTGCCATTTTATACACATTTGGATCATGTTTATACCAATTTCGTATATGTAAGTGCCAAATTGGAAATTGAATTGAATATTAAATGATTTGTTGAATTTAAATTTCACATCAATTTAATCTTCTTTTCAGATGTTTATTGTTATGGATACCTCAGCGCTGCCAAAACATCACAGGTTTTATTTGTCTCTTCTATTGGAGTCGCTTCTGGAGAGCCCGATAGAAAGAAATGGAGAAACAATTCCATATGAAGATGTTGTTTCCGAACTGGAAGCAGATACAGTCGCGGCGGATACTAGACTTGGTCACAAAAGTTTGAGCAAGTTTACCTGTGGTTCTTATAATTATAGTGCCAATTTATTACTTCAGGTACACTAGATTGATTTTTATATGTATATGTTTGTGACATGTGTATATTATGATAATCTTGAAATAATTAAGTCTATGCAATATTTAAACATTCAATATTTTGTCTCATTTTCTAGGTGGAATTTTCCAAATACGAAAAAGGCGTTCAGTGGATTAAGGAGATTCTGTTTGAAACCAAATTTACTGCTGACAGACTGAACGTCATTGCTTCCAAAATGATAAATGATGTCGCAGAAATGAAACGAATGGAGGACCTTGTTTGTAAAGATTTAATGCAAGGACTTATTTATAGCGATGGTATAAGTTCATTTTTTATTAATAATAGAGTCTAAGTATGTCAGGAGAGAAGTAATATACTGATTTGATCTGTTGACAGAGAGCAATCATTATGCAGTGAACATGTTACGACAACACAAGTTTTTAACTAAGTTGCAAGAAAGATTGTCCACAACGGCTGGCCAGCAAGAGGTGCTTGAAGAAATTGAGTCCGTGAGAAAAGTATTGACTTCCCCCGATAATATGTTACTTTACATTGCAACAAATGTTGATAGACTGTCTTTGCACGTACCAAATATATGTGCACCCTGGGACAAACATTTTCCGGAGTTCAAAAACAATATCTCAAAATCGAGGTATATATTCAAGAATATTCATATCCAAAATACCAAAAATGAAAATAAAATGTTATATTTGCCTTGACAAAAATAGTAGCATATAATAATTAGATAAAAGAACGTTCTGTTTGTGAAAAATTGATCAGAAAATCACATATTAACAATATATAATGTGTGTTATGTTAATTATGGGTTATTAAATAACCGAAAATATACTTTTTCAAATGTTTGTATTAATTTAACTTTATCATTGAACGAATAATAATTTATTATAATGAATTTATTTTCCATAGGTTAACCATAATGCAAGATTACAAACTATTAAAAGAATCAATAGATATTCCCTTGAAAGGCTGTGTCACAGGTATGGGTTGCACTGAGTCTAGCTATCTGCAACTTTGTACTCCATCCATCAAAGATTATGACCATCCAGACGTCGCACCTCTTCTTGTATGCCTCCAGTATTTAAGTCAAGCAGAGGTTAATAAGCAATCTTTTTTATAGAACAAAAAATTCTATTTAGCAATCACAAAGTGATTAAAGAAAAAACGTAATATACTTACTATCGAATTGTAGGGTCCGATGTGGAAACAAATTCGAGGTCAAGGATTGTCTTACAATTATAGACTCTTACTCAAAGTAAACGAGGGTCTCTTGTACCTTACATTTTCCTATGCAACGTCCCTCATAGGCTCTTATAAACAAGCAAAACTTATTTTGGTACGTCTCAAATTATTCTTGATTGCTTATTTTGTAACAACTCAAAAGCTAGACTTGAATCTTTAAATGCTTTCAGGAGTCATTATTCAAGGACAAAAAATGGGATCCATTACTGTTTGACTCAGGCAAGTCGTCCTTAATTTTCGAGAAAATCTCTGGAGAAAAAAGTGTCAGGAGACTCGTAGAGCAGTCGCTGTTGCTGTTTTTCCAGAATGTCTCACACGACTATAATCGTCAATTAGTGAAACGCATTTCTGCAGTTACCATAGACGACATGGACAGAGTTGCTCAAAAATACCTCAAGCCTCTTTGCGACCCTGAAAAATGTTGGATGACTGTCGTCTGTCCTTCATCGAAGACGGATGAATTCGCAGAAGCGCTGAAAAAGTAAGAACAATTAACGTGAAGTTGTTAAGAAAGTGTGTAACTTTTTAAGGATCTTGTTATTCATTATGATTTTTTTTAGGATGGGCCATGATCTCAAAGTATACAACAACTTGCAAGAGACGTATCTGAACGACATCAAGTTTTAACAGCTGCATCCAATGACGTATTGGAAATGTTGATGTCAAATTTGAATAACAGTTCAAATCTCGTGTTAAGGACATTATTATTTTATAAAAGTTTTTATAGTGTTAACCCATGAAACATGTCTTCTCTCATGTTTTTACGGCGTTCTTTTGTATTTAAAATTGAAAATAAAATTGTCAAATGGCCTATGAGTTTTTGATTCTCTCTCCGAGTGAATTGAGCGATCCTATTGAAGAGATTTTTTGTCCTCTGCCTCTTAATTTGAATTTACATGGGTCATTTCTATTTCAATATTTTGAATTGTTATTAAAATATGCAATTAAATTCGTTTTTCAGGGACTTGTGTGGCAACTGTTTCAGGGTCAAGAGCCTGACACATTTCAATTGTGATAGCTAGGTAAAGGTCATAATGACGTCAATGATATTAATTAAATATTTCTTTGATTAATGACAATTTCAAAATGAACAATTTATTACAAATTTATCTTGAGGAACAATTATTATGTTCAGAACATTTTTATTTGATTTTTATTTATATTCAAAAAAAGTCATGCTTTATTGCAAAAAGATACGAATACACTCGAACAATAACAGATAAGTTTATAATGTTGAAATTAATTTGATCAATCTATTGAAAAAAAAAACATTTCTATATAATTTGAATAGCAAATGAACAAAAATTCGTTAATGAATTCGTTATTCTTCGTACTTGGACGGTCGGTATCAAAGTCCATCTGACTTATTTATACATCAAGTTTGATAAAATGACAAAAAATTTATCAGAATAAAATCTTTTTATATGCAAATATAAAATACTAAAGGTTCCTTTGGAAGGTTTGTACAAAAATTCCACGATTTCAATTTTCGATCAAATTATCTTTTTCCAGACACAAATATCGCTTCAGGACATCGACAAATAAGACAATTGTCCACCGCAGAAATGAGACGAAAAATCGTTCGTTTTGCATTTCACGGGATCCAGAGAGAACAACTTTGTTGCTTAATATGAGAAAGTGAGAGGCTGTTTACCTCGGCCAGACAGTGCACATCGCATATTAAATGCGAGTTCTTATGAACATTATCAGATGGGCTAAACGATAAGCGACGAATTTTCAGTTTGGTTCAAACAACATAAGCACCTAAAAATACATTTCTTTTCCCGAGACGTTGATATCGCAAGAACTCTTTTGATAGACAACCCAACTTTTGCGCGCCGCAGCGGCTGAAGGATTTCACCACACAAGTAGAAATGATCGTGAAATCTGATTGCTCCATTATAAAACTAACTTCGCTTTTGGGTCGTTCAACTATCCTAAGATAGAGCAGTTGACCCTGATGTTTTCTCGCCGTGCAGTCACGTAACGCAATGCATTTCTTTGCTTTACAAATATTAACATATTAAAATATATTTTTCTGTTTATGAAACTAATTTGTTAGTTTTTCGACAGATGAGAAAACGAAATTTCTTTGGTCCCAGTAAAATTGTCAATATTGATTTGTAGACAAATATTCATCGTAAAGTTTATTTCAAACCTTCGAATATGCTTATCATTATTCAATTTCATCGAGCATAAGAATTCTTATCAGTACTGTTTTATTAGCAATATTCGAAAACAAACTTTTCAAATGACTCGAAGCAACACAGCAGAATCAACAAAATTGGACCATTCTCTATGTGACATATGTCATCTTAAATGACAAATTAAGCCCGATTCCATTCTCGTTATGTATCTTGTGAGTTTAGAATTACACGACGCTATTATTTTCCCGTGCATTCGTGCACTGGAGGTAACCGCAAACACTCAAAGTTAATTATATGGTAGCCATTTCTTCCGTTCATGCGGTTAGTAGGTCAGTCGAACGATGGCATTAACTAGGAATGCCTCTTTTTCGCTCATGTGGATTCTATAAACTTTTTCTACATTATTCTCAATTACGCATTTGTCATAAAAATGTTCATCAGACGAATGCAGAAAATGCACTCCGACTTTTTCACCATGTCAATTCGACGTTGTAAAACGTACTGTTGTCGTTAGAATTCAAATAGCATTTTATAACGGAGCGGCGTATGATTTACAGTAGACTTTAATTGCGCGTACGAAATACGATGTTTTGCGCTATAGCAATAAATCGGTTGAAAAAGTTCTCTAATTGCAACATTTCTTCACAACTCGAACTTTAGAAAAATGACATGTCACGTGTCGCGAACCACTATTAAATTGTAGCCTATGCAACATGCACAGTTTTTATTTTGTTGCTACCAAATTATATTTCATCGCGCATTGCAGAAGAAGAAAGTATTGAACTAACCTTGACCTAAACTTCGATTTTAATTACGAGTCGATGTTTTATTTTCTTGTTGAAATTGTCAAAGATGTAAATTCATTATATTGCCATATCGTTTTTATTGCACATTTTTGGAACGTGTGCTATTTGCGGTTGTACAAAGATCTTATATTTGTATTTCGTTTCAGGAGCAGAAGTGAATGAATTTTAGTTTCGGACGCTCGGCAGTTTTGAGTCGATAAATAATTCATAAAGATCGAATTCGGGGTCATTAAGTTCGATCTATTACCATTCCCACCGGCTAAAATACGCACACATCTCATTGCCATAAAAGCCATGAATAAATTCATCGCTTACGCAATTGTGTTGATAAATAATCGACACTTGCCCTGTCTTCATTTTCGTTCAAAAATTAGATTCATCGTCTTATAAGAATTCATCTGTTTCACTGTCAGTCCGATTAAGCACATTCTCTATCGAGTCCATATTTTACGAATGAATCAATTTTGATATTTAGAAGCTACGAATTTTTGATAACACATTATCCTTCTCATAATGTAAATAAAGGTAAAACAACATTATTACATATTACAGTACCTCATTATAGATGACCGAAGAATTCCGTTCAAAATTGCAAAGTTAAAGAAACAGAAAAAACAATCGTTTTTCATAGTCGACCAAATGGCTAAGTTTTACGCGTATCGGTTTCTTTACATGCAGTCTCATATTCGAGTATTTCTACAGTGAAATATCGTTTTATCGAAATGAAAAGTTGGAATCAAAAATTGCAAAATGTACGCTTTAATTGCATTTATTTATGTTTTATGTTGATCTTTTTGCAGGAGCAGATGACACATATTTGCACACATAAACTATTCAGAAAGTCGGTTGTTATGTGTTTGACCAGCTGATGCGAGAGAAATATCGCAAAGTTAGATTTCGCGCGAGCTCGACTTTCTCTTCGGATGAACACGGAAAGTGTGCAGCGAGTTGGACCCCAGAAGGCGCATTTCATCAAAGTCAAGGAAACAATGAATACATCAGTGCAGCTCGTTTTTAGTGAATGGACAGCCAAGACACGTTCTATGCAGAATTTCATCACGTTACTTTTTCACTCGCCAACACTTCCTCCGTGAAAAATCATTAACGCATCTCATTAAACTTTTTCTGTCCAGAGGAATCATTTGTTATCCGCCTTCGGTGCAAACAAAAGCTGTTTTGTTCCTCGAAGAAATAAAAAAAAAATGGATGGCTGAAACGCGAGAGCAAAAAGTCGAGTAGTCGTAGTCGCTTCTACAGTAGAATTAATTGGCTCCTTGATTTGCGGATACGAATCCACTAAATAATGTAAAGTGACTGGCATTGCATGATCGTCGATCTTTAAAATCTCGATAGTTCTCCGGACAAGTAGTATTTGACTTATTTTCCTGAGAAGCATCGGACTACCTGCAAGTATAGAACCAAGCGGGCTTTATATACGAGTAGCCCCGGGTGCGGCGCACTTGCGGGATAGCCCGTTGTTGAACCCGGCCCTCTGTTGGTTGCGGAGGCGTTGTTTCGCAAACGCATCTAAACGCGCCCGATACGAATCGCTCGACTCGCATCCTTGCATTCTCATGTTAATCCCCAGTTAGCAAATCAAAGTCCTACTTTGGAGAGAATCAAAATAACAGATCCGATAGAAACTGACTTTAACTGAGCATCTTTGAAAATTGCTAAGCAACAAATTTCTTGAAAACAAACATTCTTAACAATGATTATTTGCAAAAAAGACAATGATTTTTGTAACGATGACAAAACCAAAGTCAACATTTACATTTTCTCTAGTACTTTTCATTTTTGTTTTAATACTGTTTTTGTAATTTTACAGTACAATTTGGAGCTTGTGCGAAGAGATCGATATTCAGGCGAGACCGAATGAGCTATTTTATCATTTGAAGATGCTTTTTGGGATTGCGTTGTTTTTGAAACAGGATGTTTTCTCTGCATTTGGTTGTTTTAGAAGATGTTTCATCGCCAATTGATGGTGTTTGAACATTAATGTTCAATTAAAAGCACGTAGGATGCAAACGCATGCGCAACATCCCGATGCGCGCGTGGACACGTCTTCAATGGAATTTCGTCATTTCCGGCGAGGATCGGAGTTTTGAAATGTGACCGCCTTTCAGGAAATCAGAAAGATAGACTAGTTGGGTGTAAAATTAGCATGGAAAAATCTAATTAATGCCAATTACGCGCTCTTGCGAAGTACTTGCGTGAATCGTTTGCGTCGGTCTGATAATTGAAATAATTTGCAGTCGATTATTTGACAAAACGTTACCATCTACTGTCGGAAACTGTTGGAGCATCTTCGAGTAATTTTATCCGTTTGAATTCATTGAATCCAACTGCGGATTGAAATAATAAATTGAACATACGAATTTGCATTTGTTTAATTATGAAATTCCACATTTGTATTTCATCATTCATATACAATATGTTCTAATATATTCTAATATATTCTAATTATATTATAATTATATCACAACAATAATTATTAATAACATTATAACATAAATATAAAAACAATCAAATGAAATGATTAAATACAATGTATATACCATATATAATTACTTATTCATTTTCTTTTATTTCCAACTTTCTTATACGTTTCTTATTTTCAACATCTAAATGAAATTCTAATTTTCAATTTTTATTACACACAAAAAATGATGTACACAATTCAATTATAAGCGAACAAATTCATCCCGGTCTCTTTTATGAATAAACAACTAAGCAAATATTCGCAGTTATTATTTTAATACCGCCCGACTCATTGTGATATATAATTCACGTTTTATTGATGGGACCTAACTGTAAAGTAATGAGACATTTTAAACTACATTGTTTTAGATGCCAATCAAGAATATCGCGTTGATGCAAATGTAGTTAATGTTTGTAGGCCGAACCGTTAGTTCAAACTAAACTTGTCATCGTCTCACGTAGATGAAACGTATTATTGCCATTAGTTGCAACAGCCGGACAGATGAATGACGCTCTCGCAGGACAAGTTTCAGCCGAAGGACAAATTTTGAAATGCTTGCAAATGCGTACTTTGACATTATCCTTTACTGCTCAGTTTTGTGAAGCAAATTTGAGCAAGTGTAGAAACACCATATAATCACCTGTAATCAATACCAAGAAACTCCTACACTTTATTGTTATAGACCTTTAATGATATGTTCTGCAGGAAGTTTGTGACGAAACAACCTAAGTCTTACGGTAAAAGTTCATCATTTTGACAAATATTCAGCTGGAGGATGGAGACATTTTCATATGGTAGGTGAATTGGGAAATCGAAAACTAAATTGTTAGTCATAACAAAAATGGGCGCGAAGGTTCAAGTGCGTTTTTGTCAAATTGATTTGCTATTTGAATTTTGGAGAAAAAAGACTCGTTCGTTCTTCCGCTGATTGGCAATGGAGAAAAAATAACTCGGAAAATGGTCCGATGTGAAAAACTCACCTGTCTACATACTTCAATCTTCCGGGAGAAATATTGATGAATTTCAGATGATTGTATTGTTTTGTTTTTCTAACTGTAATTTAACGGTATTTCTTAGGCTCGCTATACGGGCAGAAGACTATTTCTCAACGTTCATATTTTATGATTAGGTTTTACAAAATGTAATTAATATGAGATGATCAATTTTATATTTTACAATGCTGGAAACTCAAAATATGTTTTCATTGAACATTTCAGATGAAATCAATAAAAAATGATTTCAAAATAATCAATTGTAGTCTTCAATAATTTCATTACATCACTTTTTGTCCAATATATATTAATACATACATATTCAAATTATGACAATCTCTAATCTACTTTATCTAACCTTGGATAATAATAATGATAATTCATACGAAATACAATGTTCAAAATGATTGTTTATATTTGTTCTCGAGTTCAAGTTTTCTTGTGTCCGAAAAGACTTTTTCCTCTTTTTCAAATAACCGGTCCCTTTTTAAAGATGCGGCGAAGAAAAAAACGACGCATAAAATAGCACGAGGGGAAAAATGGTGAAACTTCGAGTGTCATACATTGGATGCGTCGAGTGTAAAAACTGACAGTGACGTTGGAGAAATCTGCTGCACACAATGCAGAGTGGCTAAGATCAAGCGTCGTTTTTTCGACAAAAGGTGTTGCTTTTCGTGACGTACATTAATTAAGACAAACATTAGTTTTGAAATCGCACGAAATGCTTCTAACGAGAGGTTGTTGGCTGTAAATGGAGAGGGGCTACTTGGGACAGGCTTAGCAGAGTGAGTGCCGGCAAAACGCCTTTAGTCCAATCCCAAGACTAAACGCGAGTGCTCTTAGACACGCGAAACAGCTAGGAGAACGAGTCCAAACCCGTGGCTGGCGACGAACATGCTTTTGCTCGAGCGAAATTGTTAGCGCAAAATTGGTTCCGACTCGATGCTCTGCAAAATCGGCTCGCCCCGAACTGTTATCGCTCAGCGCGGAGGCTGTTAAATCCGACGATCCGGCGGTTCATGATGCTTAAAGTGAAAGGGTTAGAAAATTTGGAAGAAAAGTGAAAGAGTGATTATTTCGTGCGACGTTTAAGTGCGAAGAGCACAAAATCGGAGACATGTCCGAGACGAACAATTCAAAAGCGACTATCGAAAATGTCAGTAACGGCAATGGCAGAGCTACGATTATTTCGATAACCACGGACAACAAATGTCGCGTGAGTTTGCACATTTTTATAATCATATTTACAACATTGAAACAACTGGTGAAGTATTTTGGATCATGTTTAAATGCGCATTTTTGAGTTGGTGACAATATTTGTGTAATTCGGTTTAGAAGCGCTAGGGGGAGGCCTTTTTTCGAAATATTGGCTTCGTCTTTTTCGGCGAGAGTTTTCTTTTTTTGGGAAATGCAATGAATTGCCATTCGGGTAAACAGTTTCTTTGGATGGTCAGTTCTAAAAATACACGAACAGGTATCTCTGTGTATCTTCAGATTGATTGTGATAAAATTGGTATTGTAGACACCTGAAACTGTAAATAGCTATCTGGAAATGAAACTGCTCTTTGCTCGGTTTATTCGGATGCTTGAATGTTTGTCTCGAAAACTTGAATGGTTCAGGTTTACGGGTTACGTTCTGTGTGTTTGAATAAATTATAACGCGCTATTCGTCATGGAGGCTGTGGCATATTAGAATATGAAAGGTCCATTAATTTGGCTCCGTTTAGAGAAGATAATCTAACGAATGTCAGAAAAATAATGAAATTAATACTTATTTGTGTACATATTAATCCGACGTGATCAATCGAATAGCTTTAATGTGTTTGTGTCTTTTGAATTAAACATTTAGCTGTTTTGGTATTAATTTGATTATTTCAATATTATGAAGATATATAAGTTTAAGATTAAGAATACATTACGCAACTAATTGTCACTTTTTTTTGTGTCGATCAAACAAAATATTTGATTGTTTGTGGGCAAAAATGAGAATTTCGTTTTCAAAAAGAATCATTTCAACTTGAATTTGTCGGTTGAAAAATAATTTGTTTAACAAAGACGTTT
>JABFQD010004129.1:0-12200 GCA_022817045.1 Psix sp. ZL-2020 | reverse complement strand
TGACTATGTAAACATGTTTTTTTTTATTGTTAAAATAGAATGAAATAAAGATTTTAATATTAAACTTCAGATAAATGTATATTTTTGTTTCATATATTGGTTAAAATAAACAAAAAATATATTATAAAACTGTGTTACTAATAACTAAAGTAGATCAATATTTGAATAGTGGAAATTTTAATTTGTCAATTTTGACAAAAAAAAATTATAATTCAAAAACTGACAATTTTGTTTGCAAACTTATTTTATTTGCGTCAAATAAGCACATTGAGGCGATATGTCAGTAATTTAAATGGAAAAAAGACGGTGATAAACGACTTTGATAAGTGGGAAAGAGATGTAATGAAATCGAATCACATTTCACCTTAACATAGACATTTGGGACACTCTTCGAATGCGGAAAAAGGACATAAGAAAAGAGGCACGTTACGAGCGCATTAAGTACCAAACAGAAGCACATATACAGCGTGATGTGCATACGTGAAGTTCGAGGCCATTGACTTACATCAAATGCACCTTAAACGGCACGATTGACCATAATGACTTTCCTTGCCTTTTATAGGCTACGCGAAATGTAATATGTTGCAACCACGTGCTCCTTTCGATCGCTGTAAACGACAAAAGTATAAATTCGGTGAAGGTCAGGATTTGAAGGACTCTAAAGGATAACACTGAGAACAAATTAGTTCGCGATGCTGTCAAATGTCTTTCGTACTTTATTTTACAATTACATTTCATATGCGTCGTTCAAACATAACCGCATAATAGATTTATCTATATATATATATATATGCTTATATTTATATACAAAATCGTACATACAAATGATTTGTACAGGCGTGGCAGTACACCAACACAATCTTTCCTTGAAAAATATGTACAGCCTAAAAACTACGATACATAAATTATGCACGTAAAAATACATTGAAATAAAGTATCTTCAAGTGTTACACACTTAGAATGCTTTGTAAGAAAATAATTGGAATGATTGGACTTTGGTTGACTTGATTGGGTATTTTGCAAACAAAGCAGAACTAATCGCATCCATGTTGCGGATACAACGAAAGCGACACCTTACTTCCGACTTTTTGGCGCAGATTTCCAAAGGCTGGAGAAAGTCAATTAGAGTATATGCTCGTTGGTTAAATTTTCATACGAGCAAAAACATTGCAACTTATCGCGAAGAAAATCTAAATGAACTTCACAAATGACACGAGCCAAAGACTGCTTTGCAAAGTCATATTTTCACGTGCAAGCGTATACCCTTGTAAATCTTCCTTCGCTTTTAATGGAACAAGATATTTTTATTCAAGTGACATTTTGGGAATAAAATATTTTAAGTGGCTTAAAACTAAAATTAAGCGAAGAGCTAATTTACAAGGCTCCACTAAGATTGTCCATATAAATAAAACAAACGGCAACTAAGTAAGTACAAATCATTTGAAATGGAAGAGTATTTTTCAAGTGAAATAAGCCATTCAAAATTGTGAATAACAAACGAGAGCGAACGCTTACTTTCACTCTTTTTATATTTCAAATGAGTCTCTCAGTAATAAATAAAAAAATGCTCTGCACGAAAGTTTTACATTTGCTTAATTTTGTTTCTTTTATACGGAGGACTTCCAGGTTGGTTTCAGACGATGATTTCTGTTTCGCCTGAGTGATTTAAAAATGGTTCAAGCTATCGTACGGAAACTCCGTTGATTGTGATGCCATTTCGGTGAGACACTGGCTCAGCCTCATAGTGACCAGACCTGTTGTAGACTCTTCTGCCGTGGTTGCCATAATTACTGAAATTATTACAGACATGACTTTCTATTTTTTTTCTTTATCAACTAAACAAAATTATTTTTGTCTTTTAATACTATCATTTTAACTAGACATTAGTTAGACAAGAGATAGAGATTTTTTTTGATGAGCAAATTATGAGAAAAATTTTGAATATAAAGTAGGTTGTTCTTATCATTTGAATAAAACTACTTATGAAGAGTAAGTTATATAAGGAAATAATGCTAGTGATGATATGTGATACTGTGTGATATATAAGAATGTCTTACATAAACAAATGATCGATTCACATATAAAATTACTGAGCTCTAGGGTGATCAGGACTTATACGTTATGGAAAATTAATCATTATTTTATCCTTAATGATACCTATCAAAGCAGGACATAGCAGCTCATGTAACTGTTGCTAGATAAGGCTTACAACTTACATAAGCTAAATTTGTATGTCTTTTTGTCTATGCTTGATATTGGAATACTGAACATGTTAGTAAACATAATTAACATATATAATATTTAATTATTTTCAATTGTAATCTGGGTAAATTATCTTATCATATTTTAATTTTGAAACAGTAAATTTAAATCGAAAATAAATTTATGTGCAATGATAATTTTTATCATTAGAATGAAAATGCCTTATAACGTTTCTCAAATTTTTTTAGAATGTTTAACATTTAATTTTAAGAAATACATTACCCATAAGCATGGTAAGGATTGTCATAAAGACCATCTTCAGGAACATTTTCATACATGGTATTTGAGGTACCATCATTCAAACTTGCATAAGACATAACAGCTGCGTTTTGGTCTTCTTTTCTTTCAGCTGCTTGAACGTTTTCTGTATTCTTCACGGGCGTTGCTTTTCGCCTATTAATGTGAATACAGAGTATTTATTTATTTTAAACAACTTTCTTTTCATCTTATGATACATAGAAAAATTCAAAGATGTATGAAATGAATTATAAATTTAAATTGAATCCAGATTTGAAGGAAAAATGAAACGTGTTTGGACTTTTTACTTGAAATAAAATAATAATTTAGAACATAATTTTGTATAGCTATTTTTTGAATATATCAAAATGTTCTTACAAATAAGGTGGAATAACTTTTTAAAATATTGAAAAACTGACTGAAAAATGCTTATTTTAAAATATTATTTTTCATTGTGAAAATGAAAACGATAATTAAATGGCTTTCAAAAATGGTATGTTTGTAAATAATAGACTTACAATCTTAAATATACTAATCCCAAAATGATTAATATGAATATTATAACGCCAGATGCTATTCCAACACTAGTTCCAACTCCTTGAGCTTCAGCGACTTCATTTTTGGACACTAAACATAATAAACAGTAATTAATTCATGTTGTAGTCTTTACATATGATTTGAATTTGTCATAAGTTGATGTTTGAGGAAATATTTACATTCACATCTTGGTTCTTCTCCACTCCATAATCCAGTGTCCAAGCACTTTCTCAAAAATGGTCCTACTCTTTCATATTGTGGTAAACAATGATATTCTGCAGCTCCACCATAAGTTGTTGAACCATTTACTACAATTACTCGGCCATTTTCTATTAGCCCTGGATCTTTACAATCAATAGCTATAGAAAAATAAATTTAATTATATTCTTTGCCATGTAATGCAATAATTCAAATTTAATTTACCGATAAATGTGATGCTGTTTTAAAATGCTATAATTTAGAGATAATATTTAAGTACAGTATTAAAATTCAAAATATGAAAAAAAAAACTAGAAATAATCGTTTCAAATGATTTGAAAACAAATCGAAAATGTGAGTATCAATAAGAAATTACAGTAACACGCTGGAGATACGCCGCTCCAAGATCCATTTTGCAAGCATATTCTGGTTGAATTTCCTTCCATATAATATCCGCGTGGGCAGCTATAATGAGCAACACCCCCGATGCTATGAGTTGAAACTTGCGTGATAACTACGCTTGATTTATCAGGATCTCGGCATCTGATTTCTGAAACGCAACAGCAGGCTTATGTACCAATTGGAATGATTTATTATACCATTCATAGAAATTCATCGACTATCACCATTAGTTTAAAGACTAGCCCACCTATTTAGCTCCCAACTTATATACATAGAATAATCTATTATCGGCATGCTATTATTACTATGAAATATCTTTTTTAATGAAAAATTAACAATTACCATTACAAACAGGAGTCTCGCTGCTCCATGTGCCATTTTCAAGACATAACCGTCTTGCAAATCCATCGAGTTCAAAATTTTCATCGCATTCATAAAGAGCAGCAGCTCCATAGTATGTAGCATTAGAGGTCAAAGTGTACCTGCCATGTTTAATTCTTTCAGGTTTTCCGCAATCCACGTCTAAAAGAGTAATCTATTGATTAAAAGCGAACGAAGGGAAACAATGTATACTCCACATTACACAATGGTGCTAATGTTAGCATAATCTAATATAGCCTAGAGCCGGGGCAAAAATGCAAACACTTTCACTTACAGACACACTGAGGTACCTCGCCGCTCCACTTTCCGCTATCCTCGCAGGTGGACAATGGTTCCCCCACAACTTTGTATCCTCTTTCGCACCTATATTTAGCAAGGGCTCCTATTTTGTAAGACGTTGCGCCGGTGTTTGAATTTTCTGCAGTGCCAGTTCGAATCAGAGTGCGACCGTACATTCGGTCATTTCCGGTCACCGATAGGATCCCATGTTCTGCCAGAACTGGTTCTGGACATCGGATTTCTGTGAAAAAATATACCTTTTTATTATGTGCACATAAGTGGAGGTATATATGTCTATTCAAAGTTTTTTTTAGTAATCAGTTTAGTATAGATTACCATTATGATATTTTTTCCATTCCAACAATTTTGTCATTGATAATCTAAATATCGAAGCCAAATATTACTTCATCTTCCACTCACTTTTTGGGATGGTCAAAAATAAGTTAAGCAATCAAAGAATTTACTTACAAGCGACCATCTATCTAAGTAGTGAACGCAATCACTAATGCTTAATATCCTATGTCTTGCTGATCCACAATTCCGTTAATTCACCATAATATTGGTAATTTTTTAATTAATGTAATTATAATTGTTTAATAAATGTTTTGCACGATATATATTTTATCAAAATAAAAGAAGTGTATCAATAGTTGGAATTCTTTGCTTGCTATTACGTATTTCAATGATATCATGGATTGAAATGTAATACCTTCACATCTAGGCGTAGCGTCGCTCCATTGACCATTATCCAGACAGTATCTTCGAGCGACTCCATTCAGTTTGTAATTTTTCGAGCAGGTATAAGTGATCTCGCTATTGTAATGAGTTGTACCATTAGCATAATCCACTGCTCCATTCAGTACGGGTAATACTTTGCCGCAATCAACGTCTGCAATCAAATAAATTAGCTTTAATGAAGCGTCTAACTATATTGAAGAACTGACCACAAGTATTTTTGTCCTCGCAATTATGATTTATAAGCTTGCAATTCGCATAAATCTGAGATTTTTATCGTAATTTATGCATTATTGTTAATCACTAAGAAAAAAATTGGTAATAATGAAACATTACCAATGAAATTTCTGACTTGAAATGTATAAGAAGCTATTGTGCTGTACTGAATAACGAAATAAGAATTTTTTTGTGAATAAATGTTTATAATAAAGATTTTTTTCTATAAAAACATTTAATTTACAAAAGATTAACAATCAACTTACATTGACACACCGGTACTTCTCCGGACCATTCCCCATTTTTTCCACAAGTTCGCTTCGCTTCACCACGAAGTAGATATCCAGCTTCACAATGATATTCTATAGAACTGTGAATGTTCAAATCGTACCCAACGACATAGCTTCCAGTAGGAACTTCTGGTTCTTCACATGTTATTACTAAAACCATATAAATTAAATTAAATATGAGGTTATATAAGTAAAAATTTTAATTTTAAATTTATTGAAATATATATCGATAATTTCATAACATGTGTATAATTTGAACCGAGTTTGTTTTTACATCATAATTTAATAATATAACTTAAATTAAATTCGTAAATTGTTGAATAATATTCTGAGTTTGAAAAATAAAAATAACTTTTAATTACATTCACAGGATGGTGTTTCGTGGCTCCATTTGCCTTCTTTCGTACATTCATGTTTCGCTTCTCCGACCAGCCAGTAGTCCGACCGACAGGTGTAGGTAATCATACTTCCAACCGTGGTAGTCCCATTATTTAGTATCACTGAGCCGAATTCGATTTGAGCTGGGGCGCCGCAATCTACAAAACGGCACTGAGGACTTTTACCCGACCATTGACCACCAATATCGCAAGTGAGGACCTTTCGCAGAAAATTTCAAATCACACACCTTTCACCCGTCATATTATACTTCTTTATTATTAATTATTATGAAACCTTTGATACAACTCCGTTTAATGATTGACAAATCTACATATTTTTCCAATTCATTACTTATTTAAAGCTGTATCCCATTTCAAAACAACATTAAAAGATAATATTACTTTACTTTTTCGGTTATTTCTAAATCAAAATTTTCTATACGCACATTGTCTCCAAATAATATGAATCCATTTTGGCATGTGTAAGTGGCTGTTGATCCGACCCTCCTTCCATTGGTTGAAACTAAACCGCCATTGATTTCCGGCGGTTCTGGGCACCAGTCAACTAAAACGAATGCAATTTTCATGACTTGAACAAAAACTCCAAGGTCTTGTTTCACCGAGTAAAAAAGGCTCGCTTTCATTCAAAAGAAGTCTTACAAAATTCAAGCTATACAATTTTTTATTAAATCTCTTTTACGATTGTTCATCACTTGATAAATGAATAACTTTAGGTTTTAATTGTATGAATTAAAGATGTGAATTTCATGAAAGTTCAATAAATTAATATTAACAGGTGTGATGCAAATTGAAACTTACACAAACATTGCGGTTGATGTCCACTCCAAATGCCACCGTCGCCACATCTTCTGCGCGAGTCACCTACCAAGGTATAATTTTCCTTGCAAGTGTAATCAGCGAGCGCTCCATGCGTCGTTCGCCCTTCTAATAATTTCACGTGACCGTTTTCTAGCTCAGAAATTTTGCCACAATCCACGACTGTAAATGGCAAGGCAATAAGAAAATATGATCTATTGGTAACCTCAAGCTAAATTTTTATGTATAGCTTCGTCGATCATAATAATGATGTTAATTTCAATATTTTATTGCAACGCCATTGAAAAAGTTTTTGACATAAATTAAAATTGTCTAAAATCTGTCATATTCACAAAGGTTAAAAAAATTGTCCTTATGAGTTTAAAGTTTACTATATTTAATTTTAATTGAAATTTTATACGTTGCAGTTCTTAATTCAATATCAATAATAAATTATAGTGAAGTGTAACAAATGAATGAACATTTAATCTATATTTTTAAAATATGGTTTCAATTTAAAATGTATAAGATTTTTCTCTTATTAATTTATTTCTTGTGTAATTTAAAACTTACATTTACAACTAGGTGCTACTCCACTCCAAAATCCAGATGACTCACAGGTGCGAATTTTAGAACCAACTAGCATATATCCGTCAGGGCATACATATTCAATAGTGGAACCAATCTTTCGATCGGACCCATTAATTGTGGTATTTTCCGTTTGATCAGGACTACCACATATGGAAGGTTCTAAAACATAAAATTACGTAGTTGATTTTCACATATTAAAAGCAGCAGTAAAATGATGGCATAAAATTTAATGAATATATACTGCTTTGGCATATCCAGTGCAAGTAATCAAGGTTACAGCCGACATCGTTCCAAAGCCAATTGCGACCTCCATCCAAAACCACGCAATTTTGTTCTCCATTGTAATTGTTTGGCTGGTCTTTGCCCCAAGATGGCTTCAACACAACCTCTCCTGTAACCGAACAGTAATTAAATACCAAGAGCAAATTAAAGTGTTCAGTAACAGAACAATACCAGAATACCGAATAATATTCTTCACTCATTTGCGACGTAATAGGAAAGATATATTTGTGTATAGGCAATCTGATTTTAATTATAGAGCATTTTCACATCACCCAGTGTCGATATTTCGCAAATGGTACCACAGCGGAGAACATAGTATACAGCTCTAATAATTATCGTTCGCGTCGCATCGGACTTAGCTAAAGAAAATTTCCTGCCGCTTTCAACATATCCCCGCTTTCACGTTCTATTCGTTCTAATACAATGGCTTGCACTCGAATTCATTACGTCATATTAATCTTCGATAAGAAAAGGACCACATTTATACGGGTCGCACGATCGACATTCCGGTTACAGTTTTTTTCCAAACAATTCGTTTGTATAAACTTTTGAATTCACGTTTTGTTATCTCCAACAACCATCACGCTCATTTACGTGATTACAAAACGTTTACAATGTTGTTATATGATTATGTTCATAATTTCATTGAGAACTAAAGAGAAATTAGATTTGTACTTGAAAAAAATTTATTCCAACTACACGTATAGTTATGAGTTTTAATTTTCATCTATTTACATGAGTTATTCACTTGATATATTAATATTAAATTACATTTAATAATGATATATTAAAACTAAATAATAGTTGAATAGTAACTATAAATCAAATGAAAATTCTAGAAACAAGAGTCATCATTTTAGCGTTGAAGAGATTATCATTTTGAAATCCGTGTAATATAAATGATACAAGGCTAAGTTACCAGGAGATATTTATCGACTGAAAAATAATTTCTAGAAATGAAAAAAATACTTACGCTTTCCATTTGAAGAATTATTTTTCACAAACAATAAAAATGATATTTTTTAATTTCTTATTCAGATGAAAATACTATGAACAACAAAATCCAAATCTTACCGTAATATCAATTACAAATTTTGAAATGAATGAATAATAAAAAAACATATGTAAAAAGAATTAAATTATACACGTTGAATAAAGTGCAATATTACTTATTTATAAGTTTCCAAATCTGGGAAACAGGGAAGAATAGAAAAAATGATATTCTGTATGTAGCAAGTCGTAACTTGAGATTTCCGTAATTGTTAAATAATCTGCTGTTAAATCAATCTTTATAGGAAACACTGAATTACGGACAAATGGACCCACTTAGGTTATCTAACTCGATGGCTTTGACGACCTGATTCTCACAACTGATGCATGATCAGCAACAAACGGCATTTCGTCAAAATGCTACCGCTAAATTGTGAGAATTGAAAAAATTAACTATGAACGGAAGTTACCGAGTGAAATCGAAAAATGAGATTGTAAAAATGATCTTGAGATTTTGCGGCAAGATGATCTTTTTCCTTCTCGGTATTTTTCTTACCATCAACCCATCGCCAAGTCCGAGCGGTAATTAGTGGCTCTTTTTGTGCTCCAATCCAAACCAATTGAGTTTTTAACTTGTCTTTACGTCTCTCGAGGTTGTTTAAAATAAATGTGGATGAAATGCCCTGGAAAACAAATGAAGATTTAACAACTTTATGGCTGCTTTCAGAAAATTAACCTGCTTTTTTACTGTACAGATATAACAATAAGCACAACAAACAACAAATTTACTGTTATTTGTGTAGTAAATTAAAAACACGTGCAAATTCTGAAGCAATGAAAGTTCTTATTTTATACCTTAAATCCGTGGACTAAATCTCCGCCTCTGGATTGGCAGTAAGATCTCGCATCTTTGAACGATCCTCCTTTATTGATGACAAATTCGTAGCAAGTACTGTTAAAAGCTATCAAATCCGCATCTGCTGGAGTGCCTGTTTGAGCACATCTATCGACTGAAAACTCTAAAAATAGAAAATTGCAGGCATTAATCAACTACCTTCGATCAAATTCTTAAGATAGTGATTACTATTCACTACATTATATGATATGATCTAATAGTAAATATCAATCAAATGGAAAGATGGCTTTAGGCTGTGTAGAATGTGGCTTGATTGAAAAGTGGTCAACCTAAGTATGCATACAATCAGTGATATTTACCGTCAGTTGCGAAGACCTCGACTTCACACAAACTTAAGCTACCTTCGACGCCGACGAGTTGCAAATATACGTATTGCCCAATTAGAGCTCTGGCACATGTAAAAGTCTTTGTAATACCCTCCTCTGAAAGTAGGATAGAACAAAAAGTTGAAGAGAGAATGAAACATTGATTATTTGGTTAGAAGTAAGATAAATCGAGTTCTATTAAAACGTGGAACTGGTTTAATAAGTTGAGTAGTATTTACAGTTCTTGTGAGCACTCGTAACTCATTGATAATCAACGAAGCTAACGCGATGTTTGTCGTAGTAGTAGTAGTAAGTGGCTAGACTTACCTATAGTACCCGGAAACCAGGCGCAAAGTGGGTTTCTTTGTAATTCCGCGCTGCTATTGCCGACGCGAATTTCAATATCTTGTAGCGGTTGGTGACCTGCAAAGTTATTTGAAACAACGTTAAACCACAAGTACCTGCGAGTTAGTCATAAAAATGCCAATCTTTTTTCTCTTCGAAGAGAGCTGTGGCGACTTAAGGTGAAACGATTTAGATGAAATTTCCCCCGCGCACAAACGAGATTTCATTTTAATTGATCCAAAGCAATTGTTTTTACCGCAGCAGCCTCTAGTCGTGACCCTAACAACCTTCACGGCATAAGGTCTAAGGAGATCGACTTTCCACCAAGGACTTGGTTCGCTCTGTGTCTCCGTGCATCTTTTGCCATCATGCTCGGTACCGAAATCCCCGTCATTCCCATGATTTGCATCTCCACCTCTTATAGTAGTTGACTGGTTAGCAGGCTTTCGAAAGCCCACATTAGTTCCTGTAAAAACAAATTCAATTGTAGTTATAAAACCTAGGACTCCAGGGTTATTCCCAGATTGAACTTGAACCTTTGCAGAGAAGTCAAAATTGTAAAAATTACAGCATACAATGCAAAATTGATGATTTCATTGTGAAAATTGCAGTATCGTTGCAAACAATATATATTTATAACAAAATCTATGCGGCGTATTGCAGTTTTTGCGACTGAATTGTAAGCTTTGCGTTGCATATGTTAATTCGTATGGAATTGGTTTCTCAGAGTTTGTGAGGTCAAACTTAACGGATTGGGGATAATGTAAAGATTTACTTTTTGGTTATTCAATTCAGTGATTTGCAATTCAAATTACTGTTATCATTGATGATTTTCTTTCACTGTTTCTTGTTTGTTCAGTGCTAATGATTTATTCATTTTTTTCACTATGAAAAATAATCAACTACTAGGTTCATTATAGAATAGTCCCATGCGATGCAAAATAAGAGTAAATGAATTTGCTTAATAAGCGGAGTAGATTATTAAGAAAGCGGAATTCATATGTACACATATGGGACCATACAAATTCTCAGACAACTCTAAGATTACATGAAAAGAAATTTCCTTCGGCACTTTCATGTCGTAAATTAACAAATTCGATTCTCTCACGATCGGATAAAAGGTGTATTTTAAGTTGCAAGCGGCTGTCCTATTTAAATTCGCGAAACATTGTAGTAAGCGGGTTTAGTTGTCAGCTCGGTTTTAATTGTTAGTAGTTTATGTTAACTACTTCATTCATTTAAACAGCTAATGAAATTTTGTTTAAGACCGATGAACTTGCATTTTCATGAGTCGTTAGGACTCTCGTAAATCACGATTCTGGAACACACCTTATATACTGTCACGTAATGAACCATACCATTAAGCTTGGAAGATTGTAAAAGTGGATTTATTTTGCTAAAGGGAAACAAATCATTTATCGCGATAAAAAGTTTGTAATGTTTTGCGTGACAAGTTGTATTTATAAACTATATTTAACTTGTAGCTTTTTTAAGAAGTTGAATGAAATGAAAATTTATGGTCAAATGGACACATAATTGTATTTCATTTATTCTCTATTATTGTGTATTGTGGAGACTTACCGCAAAACGGCAATTCTCCGTCCCATTTCCCTCTGCTGTTACATGTCAATTCCCTAGACCTGCAAAAATATTAATTCATGAATGCATTTGAATTTCTATTATAAAATGTAATTAAAATGCTATGACAAACAAATGACTTAATTTTCGGAAAACATCAGTTTTCTTCCAAACCAATTTAAGATTAATTAAAAATATGACGGTAGTAATTTTTTTAACTAACAGGTTTGCATCAACCAGTACAAAAAATATTAAAAAATGATTGAATGTTGTAAATATAATTTATACATGCAAATAGCATTTAATTATAAAATAAACTTTTAATAAGTAAATTTATGCTACTATAATATCATTGCTACTGCGTCTATAATTTATTCAACTGTATAACATATATTAACTTTTTAAATTGCAAATTAATAGATTAAATTAAGAAATAAGAATAAAATTATGATGTGTTTTTTAT
>JABFQD010004128.1:0-12203 GCA_022817045.1 Psix sp. ZL-2020 | reverse complement strand
TATTATTAAATAATTTTTATTTATCTAATTATTTTTAGATTCAAAAACCTTTCGAAAGTTCAAGCTAAAATGATATAAACTTCTATTCAAGTAATGTTTATTTAATTGAAAAATAAAATTGAAATTCATATACTGAAAAATAAATTTTTTATTACATATTTTTATTTTTTATTTAGAATTATAACTAATTTTTCACTAGTCATCTTGCATCAAATAAATCGATTTTTTGAAATTGCTAATTGAATATTAAATAAACAATGATATCAATTTCTATTTCCAAATTTGATGCAGCTTAAACAACGTGGAGAATAGTTAGAATACTTAAATCAGTCACGCGCTCGAATTTATGTGATAAAGTGGTTAATACTTCATATATAGCATGCACCATTGTCAGAAAAAATAGTACATAAAATGATTTCAATCTATTAAACGCATTTTTCAAGATTTCAATTGCTGATATTAAATTGAGCTGCCAAATGAAAAAATATATCTTGCTAATAATTCCACTTTGCTTAAAATAAAAAACAGATGCACTGAGTGATTATTCACGCAACACTTTCAAGATTATATCTTCTGATATGTATACGTTGTGAATGAAACTTAACCGATTACGTCATCATTTTACGTAACATCCATGATTCTTGATTGTCTATAATTGTCTAAGTGATAAATAAGAGCTCAGAAACTAAACTCTGCTTTCAGTTTTACAACAGTTGTTGTTTTCGACGGTAAACATTTTGTACTTCGTTATGTCGAACTTAAATCTACCACCACCAGAAATTCTTAATCAGACAGACATCTTGAATCTCATCTACGAAACTTGGGGACCAGGTCATAATTTGGTCGACTGCAAATTATCTGACTTTTCTTCATCAAAGCTAGGCTTATTAGCAACTCATTTGAATTTCGAGCTGACGGTGAAAGACGAGGGCATCAACAATCTGAAAACAAAATACTTCTTCTTGAAAATGGAACCTAAGGGTGGCATGCTCTTAATTGCTGAAGATTGCAGATTGTTTGAAAGAGAAATAATGATGTACACAAAAGTGTTTCCATTGCTACAGAAAGATTTTGTTGGTGAAAATTGGACACCTACGTTCTACATGGTTACCAATAGCAAAGGTCTAATCCTTGAAAATCTGAGTAGGTCGAATTTTGCTATAACCAATAAGACGTTGCTTAAAGATGAAATGTTTGCCGTATTATCTACGTTATCGCGAATGCACGCAGCTTCAATAATAGCCGAAAAAAAGTTGGGTCATCCCTTAAATGAAGTCTTTTCGAATTTAAATGCAGAGTATTTTCACGAGGATCAAATGTTTTATCAATGGATGGATTCTGGAATCGATTTAGCAATTGCACTGGCCGACAGAATTGGACTAGATAGTCGAAAGATGAAGATAATTTGTGGTCACGTGATGGATGGACTTGCACCATCTAAAACAAAACAAAATGTTATTTGTCATGGCGATTTATGGTCCAATAATATTTTGTTCAATCAGGATTCTCCTCCGAAGTGTATCGTAATCGATTTTCAGATCTCCAGATATTGTCGGCTTATCCACGATCCACTTTTTGTAATGTATCAGTGTTCTAACAGGAAGTTCAGGGACGATAATGAAAAAGCTTTATTGAGACATTACTATTCAAGTCTATGCGAAGTGATGAAAGTTAATGAAATGACGGTTCATGTGCCTTCCTGGTCTGATTTCTCACAGGATATTGATAAACAAAGAATATCCTGTGCAATACTTGCTATGCTTTATGCGCCTACAGCATATTTAGACAAAAAAGATAGTGACACAATTTTTAAGGATTCTGATTACTTAATGGACTTTTTAACTAAAAATAGAACCAAAGAAGTTATCACATTAATGGAAAACAATGAAAAGTATGAGGAAAGACTCGTTGAAACTGTGAATGAAGTTTTTGAACTAGGTACGAAGATGAAACTTTGTTAAGTTTGTTAGTTTCAATATAATTATACATTACATACATATATAATAACAATGATTTATTATAAAGTATAAACAATATTAGAAGGAACGATTCCACTTTTTCATTCTTATTAATTAAATATGATTCGTATTTTTGATTTTGTAAATAAAGAAACTGCAATAAATGGTAATTGGATTAATAAAAGTTTTACTGGGATGAGATTGATTATAAACTAATATTTAAATTTAGTATTTCTAATTGATATTATTTTTATACTCTTGGCATTTGTAACATATTAATTTTTTATTACGCATTAATTTTTTTCTCAGTAAAGTAATATACAATTAAAGTAGATCATTTTTATAGATGCAATTGAGCTCTATTTAGAATATCAGGAACTTGATGGCAGTTCAAGAATGTATAAAACTGTTACATGTTTTGTTTCGATAATTTCATTTTCAGTGGAGATTCGAAATTGAAAATATCATTTATAAAGATCTTAAGGTATCGAAGAAACTTGATTTGTATGAATTCATGGACAAAAAAAATTATTTGCTTTTTTATTAAAAACATTTAAGTTTAGCAAATAATCGATAAAAAAATTAATATTGTTTATCCTTTCAGTTAAGTTAGTCACTAGTTTTTTTTATGTTGTACCTTATAAATGTTAATTTTATTATAAATTATATTGGGATATATTGTTAATATTATTAAGATTGGCGCGTTCAATATGAAATTATTTTTAATGATCGAATGGAAAAAAATTATGAGATATCAAGAATCTTTTCCCATCAAATCATTCTATTAAGTATTTTCATTAAAAATCAAAAATCATAAAATTCTTAACAATTACTCCGTTTCCCGCGTTACTTTCTTAAATAATTGTAATAACAACCACGTTAATATTAATCTTTTTAATTGGTAATAAATTGAACTATTATACAATATTATATTTGTTAATCTACTATTTCTCGTTTGGCCATTAATATGATAAGTGAAACTGACTTAAAAATCAAGTTATCAAGTTAATATTCTAATGAGTTGGTTTTAGGTACTGGTACTAGCATATCATATTATAGCATTAAAAAAGACACAGGCTATGGTAAGGTCATGGCTTTAGCGTGGTTATGACGTAGTTCTAACGTACTTATTATATCTTTATGACGTAACTATTACAAATCAATGAAATAGAAATAACACTGCTATACTAAATTAACAATTGCGAATAATCCAATTATTTTTTTATTTATTTCCAACACATAATTTTTTATGAGTCGAAATATTTAGCAGTTACATAAGATTTGAAATTTAATTGGGGCAAACATATATGTAAGTATAGTCTGAAACTAGAAAATTGTTAGCATCATTAAAGTTTTCGCCTTTGATGGTCATGCTTAACTGTCGATACAATAAGTAATGCTGTTATGATAGGTAGCGCAGCGACTTTAAAATATTCATAAGATATATTTTTCAGTTTATAATATATTCACCACTCTATGTAATAAGATTTGTTCAAAATCTTGCGAAGTTTACTTTTTAAATAAAAGTTCTGCTAATCATTTAAGTGATACTTATAGAAACTTCTTATTGCCTTGCATTTCCGTTAATTTCATCTTAATGCTACATTAGGATAGATATATATTTTATATCTAAAACTGAAAGAAACATAGTTCAGGCAAAGAAGATGATGACAAAAGCTTAAAGAAATAATAAAAGAAAGTAAGACTGATGGTACCAATAAGGCCAATTTATAAAATAGCAATAGATTTTATTATAGCTGAGTTGAAGTTGTTTAAACACTAAATTATATAATTTAAATTGTACACAATTGCATTAATAACTTAAAGAAATAACTGTAGAATGGTTACAAATACAGAAATATATAAAAAAAAATAATAGAAAGATAATTCAAAAAAGTGAAAACATAAAGACTACAAGAAACATTTCTTTTATTATTATTTTGAGTAAATAAGAAATGGAAATGGAATTTTATTTTAACTAAATAAAGAATTAGTTAATTTAACTAAATTAAAGGAATAAAGAATTATTGTTAATACAATAAAAAAATGAATGTAAGAAAATGATGACCTTTGAAAAAGATACGTCAGAATTATTTTTCTAGAGAAAAGAAACAAATCATTAATCTGGATCATTGAAGTTAGCAATTATAAATCTACAACATTAGCAATACGATACATTTGAGAGATTCAAGATAATTGTTATTGATTTTAAACAACGTTCAAGACGGTATAATGTCATACGTGTAATTTTTTATTACAATCCCCAAATAAATAAATACAAATTAGAAATATATAAAATAAAAAAAAGTTTGAAAAAAAATGTTTTGTGTATTTTAAGAATATCATTAATATAAAGGTTTTTATTAATTACATATTAACGCAAACTAATATAATTGCATTTATAAAAATAAAACACTAACACTTTGACTTCTGAACAAAAAGCGCACAACTAATTAAATTGTGCTAAGAACAAAAAGAAAAATAATGTAACCTATCATTTTTATTGCCCATATCCGTGGCATTCGAATAATACTGAGTTTCTATATTCTGCTTCATATTATTATCAGTTTCAAATTCTGATACTTCAACAGCAGACAAAGACTCAATTCCATGAATATTTTTTGGAGTTTTAGGGCTCTTAGCTAGGAAATTAAAATCCTTGTTAATATTTTTTGCCAAGCAATTAAGTTTGAGATTTGTCGCCGAGCTCTGAAGAGGAGTGCTTGTGAATCTATAAAGTTTTGCCTGCTGCATCTCGTTCTTTAAAAGATAACTATCGCTTGAATATTTTCTTACATCTTTATCAAAACTCAAGTGTCTTGTAATTGGCGATGGTGTATAAAGAGCCTGCAAATAGTGTTCCACGAAATAAAATCTAATTGAGTAAAATTTGATTCTGTGTTACTGTTGATATCAAAATTATATTATTAGCAACAAACGAACCCTTGTTTATTTGTAAAATAATTAACAAGGCTAATTGTATAGTTTTTATTACTGTAATAAATGAAGGTCTTAAGAATAATTTGTCAACATATAAATTATTATTTAATTTGGCAGTATGTTTCATAATTATATACTGAAAAACATTTATAGTTTAATCAAATAAACTTATGTTTTAAAAGTGTTTTAATGTAAAAATGATTTTTATAAATACTAATAGATGTATATATCCTTTTTCTGAATATATTTTACTTTTATTTTTGAAAACGAAAGAATGACATTTGGACGTTTTTAGGTTATTTTCGTTGATTATGTTATGAAATATAAATAATTAATTAATTTGAAATGTAATTGGAAGGATGTAAAGATATAATAAAAAAATTTTAACCTGTTGCTGTGGTTGCTCTGTTTTCTCGTTTTTTGTTTCTGCGGAACTACATTTCCAATTGCATTTCTGGAACATTTGCAAGTCGCTTGCGTTTCGAAAAACTTGACCACAAAGATTGCAGCACAAAGGCAAATGATGTTTTTCTAGATGTTTTAAAAGATTCGAATCATCTAAACTTTTTAATTGAATTTTATCGTTGTAGAGAAGCGGACATTTTTGTTCCAGTCGTCCATGTTTATTTAATTCATGCTTGTCGCGGCATGTTTCACAACAAAAAGTTTTATTACAGAAATGGCAATTTGTGTCCTGAACAAAAATATGATTAGATAAAGAAAGGAATAAAATTTAGTCTTATATAATGATAAATATGTATGCATACCTGAAGCACATTTGTTCTATGCGCCATTTTTTCTGCGCTCACTTGGTTTCGTTACGAAATTGACACTTGACAGTCAAACATTTGATACGACGAAGGTAACTTTGTTTACAATTTAGCGATCGAAACGAAACAATCGATCGATATTTTTGAATTTTGAACGTTAGGCTGAATATATTTCAAGTTACTGAAAAAAAGATCTTAGCTTAAAATAATAACATAAAGACTTTCTCAAAAAAATTAATCTTCAATTCAAACAAATAAATCTAAAATTGTTCTGAAAACTCACTGTTTCTTTGTTGAAAAAGTTTAACAAGTTGATTATAAATATAAAAGTTTATCTGAATTTCTATTTCTCAATGTGATATAAAAGATCAAAGTTGAAAAAAGTAAGAATGTTCTTGGCTACCTAATCAATGGCTATTTAGGTATAATTCTGCTTAGCTATTTAACACGTAAAAGAGCGCGCATTTTGGGACTTCTTTGTTTGCTAACAAAATCGTCATTCGGTTATCTTTGTCTGTCAGTCGAGAAGGCTGTAACTTCTACTTTTGGGTTAAATACTAGATTTAGTTTGAAAATCTAGATATTTTATATTGTTAGCTAATGTACTATTAAAATCATTCACATCCATAAGTCAAAATGTGGAAATCCCTGGTTATTTCAAATAATTATAGGTAATGATTTTAGATCAAAAATATATTCACCTTTATCTGACAAATCTCTTCATCTTAAATAATTAACCATTTTATTCATAAATATAAATTACATGCGTATATCAAAATTTACCCAGTTAAATAATCACAATTATTATAATTTTAAAATTTATTTTTAATTGTAATATATGAAAACAATTCTTATCATAATTCATATTTTTATAAAGTAAAATTTTTTTATCACTAGATGTCTTGACACTTACAAGAATCATAAATTACTTAATAAAATAATGACAAATAATATTCACTCTTATAGGGAATCGCAAGTTTTACTAATATTCATTTTACCTAGTTTAGAGTTGCGGATTGCAGATCTGTATATAAACAAATGCGTTTCCAGGTTGCGAATCGCTGGTCAAAGGATTGTGAATCGCGTGTTTTTTATTACACGCGAAAAAAGTTAAGTAAATTTAAGTAAATTTTACTTTATAACGAGGACATATGCCAAGTTTGGAGAAATTTAATATGGTTTTCTATAAATCGTTGAAACGGTATATTAAAAAATGCAAACAAGTTCAGTTGAAACTAAAACCTGTTTATAGATATATATTTTGCTGCATTTGTAATGCACTAACTGTAAAAATATTGTAAAATATAAAATTTTCCAACGGGTAATTGTTTTTTTTTTCAATTAAGCCACACGGGTGATACATTAAACAAATGCAATTACGAATTAAACAATTTAATGTTTCTTCAATTTTTTTACAGTGAATGTACCTTAAAATATGAAAGAATACATCTCGATATAAAATACTGTTTTATTTGTAAAATGAAAGTTGTTTTTCATTTCATTTTACGAAATGCTCTTTCCAGAAATTAACATTTTTATTAACAAAGGGATGGAAATAAAAAACCTATACATATTTACATTTTATCGTCTAATTTTAAGGTATCAATTAAATTTTTTTTATTTCAATTCAACTTCAAAATATGACATAATGAGTATATTATCTATTACATTACAGCATAAATATCAGTAACTATACAACTCATAGCATAATGGGTTGCTTGCACTGACAGGAAATATTTAATTAAAAATCTATGAGTGTCTTGTCCTTGTTTAGTCAAAAATTACATTTCATGATTTACCATTATGTATAAATTTTGAACCTAATAATTTTGATTTTTTGCAAAAGATGCCTGCTGTTCAATACCCTGAAGATAGGTTAAATGGCTACATTTTTTGTCATTGTATATATAGATAGATACATCAAAGTTAGAACTAGTTTCGGACTTGTTAATACTTTATCATTTATATAATTTGAATTTTTTAATATTACAGGATATATATATATAAGCTGATAAAAGAAATTTATTCATTTCGGGGGTCACTTGTAGGTGATTAAAATATTTTTCTTCATCAGTCAATCTTATTATTTTATTTAAGGCGGAAATTGCTTTTCAATTATGGGATGGACGTCCGATCAATATGATTTTTTTTAGATATCAGGAAATATAAAATATTGCTTTACCTATCGAGAGATTACTTTATCTCCTGTTATGCCACTATATTTTACCTCTCTAGGAGGTAAAGTAAACTTTATATTCACAGGTATATAAAGTGTCACTTTCCTCTTGCTCAACAGATTGATAAAGTGGTCTTTATGGTGCACGAGTAATATAAAATAAGTAGTCTTTAATTAATTACATTATTATAATTATCTTCATAATTTAAAAATGTCTAAATACTTTTTTTTATTATTTTAATCAAAAACAGTGAATAGTGATTCACTATTCACTGAAGATTAACGTTTTAGGTTATCTTTAATAACTTCTTTTTTGTAAATTATCATACATGTATATTTCTTTGAAACTTTTAAGGGATTTATTTTTAATATTATAATTATATTTTTATTTCGATGATATCAAGAATTGTAGTAAAATGTTTAAATAGATAATGTGCATTTTTTGAAAAACATATTGAAACGAAATTGGTTTACTGTTAAACTTTGTTATTTTGTTCATGAAAATAATGAAATAAATATTTAACAACATTTAATTTGTTTGATTTAATTAGTTTACACAACTGAAATATTTATAATAATTCTACTATTGTTAAACTGTATTTAAGTTGAATTTTTGTTTAATTTAAAAATAATTATAATTGTTAACAGTTTATATTGATTCTAATAACTAACTTTTATATTAAGCTATGTTAACAAATCTATGAATAATCCTGTGATTCTTGATGGCTTGTAACCTGTCACCTACGCACTGTTCATGTCGCAATGGCTGTTGGCGGCTGGTACTGTGGGGAATAATAAAAGCGTATTCGCAATAGTTTCATGCATTTTGATATATTGAAAACAAAAGACAATTTTTTAATGACAAATTATTTTTCGTATGATAATAAAATTAAATTATTTTAGTTCCAATCGCTTTAGATCATGAGTTTCTTATTTTTATATATATATATAGTTAAATATATATATATAGTCGGCAAGGTAGCCTATATCAAGGGGCCACACCTGTCATATTTCAAATTTTCAATTTTGGATTAAAAGAGAACAATTTATGACTTTGAAAAAGCAATTGCACAAAAATTATCACAGTAATTTGCAGTTTTTATTTTTATAAAAAGTTCATCTAATTTATTTTATCGAATCGAATAAATTATGATTGGTTTCCCTCCATTTTTCGGTTTCGTCTTTTTCGGTTGAGAGACCGAACAGGGAAAACATTTTATACTATTTTATATTAACATATAAACGTATTAAAAATACGTTTCTGCAAATCTATTGGTGCTAATAATTATAATCCATGATTTTAATAAAAAACAAAAATAGGCAGAATTAGTAAGGCTAATCCTTTTATTTTTATCGATGCCAACGTTTATCTGTAAAATAGTTACACGAATCCGAACGCTTTTTGCGTTTTTCGTATTCAAAACAAACACTGAATCCGTCTTGTGCAAAGTGATAAAACCATTCAATGACCATGTAAACATGAAAAGTCATTACAGTGTTCTTTTCTACTAAAGCAAGAATATTTATTTCTTATAAAAAGAAGCACATATGTATGCTTATGTCAAATTCTACGGGGTATAATAGTTCGCGATTATTTATTGCGCAGAATTAAAAAGAAATCATTTTAATAATATTAATAAAACTAAGAATTACGTTTTTCGAGAAAAACAAGTTTTAATTTCTTTAGTTCATAGAAAATACAATTTCTAATATCAAAATGGTAATTTTATTATATTATTATTCAAATGCAAATTTATCACATTTACATCATTTCTTATATAGTTTCAGTGAATATTTTTTCAAATTTTTGGTATAGTTTTAAAGGATTTTTATGAGAGAGTTTATATGCAAAGCAACATGGAGTGTCTATGAAAATCGTAGAAAGTCATTTCACTTTGGGATTCGGGAAATTTTTCCTGGAATATTTTACAGTCATTTTTAGTGGATTACGGTAATTTCTTGTAATGCACATCATTTTTTATTCGGCATTGATCAAAAATTAAATTTATAGATCCTATATAGTCACTTAAAAAAGATCTATAGATTAGAGCGCGCGCCTACTCTAAATCAATCATAATGCGATTTTCACGCAAAAATGTTCTTAGCCCATTTTCATTGTTATTTTTTTACTTATTTACATTGTTCTTATTGTTAATTCGTTTTCACTTGCGTTTTTATCGCTTGTACTCAAAAAAATTTGCATGATATTTAATGCTAAGAACTTCAATTACATGTTAAGTTAATACTTTTTCAGTTAATTTAGTGTCAACTATTTCTGGAAAATTGTTTATAAGAATTGTTCATTGCTTAGTGAACATAAATCAATTTATATATAATAAGCGAAAAAAAATTATCGCGTTAGAAAATTTTCCCAACGAAAAAATGTAATTTGTGCAACTTGTGTGGTTCCATTTTCATTATCTTTTGTAAAGTCAAATTATTTTATACCACTAATGACGTAAGTATCAGTCACAATTATTGTTCGTGGTCGCGATTGTGTCAGTGACATTATGGATGAGGCATCTTATAAACAGAAAGAATATTAGAATAATAGTTTTTGGCTTTACCTCACATTAATGAGTTGCCATCCAATTTGGATTAAAAGACGTCTTCTAACTGATTAATGGACAATGCAAATAGGACCAACGCCGGAAAAATTTTTTTTATACAGATAGGTTTTTTCGACCTAGTTTAAATCCTCAAAAATTCTTTCTGAATGTTTGAATCCAAAATAAAACTTCTATTTATGTATTTTTGTAAATCTGCTATGAAATAAATATTGATAAAAAAATCTTTCCGGATTAGTTTTCATCCTCAATAAGAAGACCCCCTGAAATTTTAAAATAAAAAAATTTTAAAAATCCACGAAAGCATAAATGATTAAAATTGGATGGTATCGATATCGATATTTTCACGGCTCGCTCTGCATAACATGCGGCTTCGTCGGGACACAAACCTAGTTTGTTAAAAATAATGTTATCAAAAAAAACCGCGAAACCATTATAATTTAGTGTTATTAGGTTTAAAAGAAATTATTTACTTGATCAATTTATTATTGATATTGTGTTTTCAGGAAATAAATGTTTCATATAGGAGTTAGGAAATAAATCTTTTTAATCGTAATCATTTTTTAAATATTTACAATTGATTTCGAATAAAAGACACGAAAAATAACAATTAGCTTAAATGAATATATCTAATTTAATTTTATCATGCGCCTCTTCGAGATTGTCCAAATTTACGCCAACCAAATAAGAAAAGAATTAAATAAGAGAATAAGAAGAAAAGATGAATAAGAAAAATTTTTTTTCCTTAAAACCCGTTCATTCTAGTTTCGGAAACTTGTATTCGTTAGTTATAATTACTTTAAAAATCATAAGAATGTGACGAATGTTGAGCATATAAGATAGCTGTGGTGGCGTCTTTGTTTTTATATCTTTGAAACGTATAATTAGTGTCTGTGTGAGGAGACTACAACTGATCATCTTGAAGAAACACATCATATAATTAAGATAAAACTTCACTTAGGTAAGTTCGTTTAATCTATTAATTATACTTGATTACTCCAATCACTACTATATATACATCTAGTCATTAAATTTTTTTTACGCCTTTTGAGGCGAAGCACAACTCATTTATGAATAGAGTACGGTGTTTGTAAATAATATTACCAAAACTTTAAATTTAATAAAAATAGTACTTCATTAACTGTTTCACTCTGGGAAAATCGGTTGTGATAAAATAATCTATTACTTACTATAAATTACAACTGATTCTACTCAACGCATTTTCGAGGTGAAAAAAAAACTAGTTGAGTAAAAACATTTGTAATTTGCAACAAAGTAGCTTATATTTTTTTGGTTCATTCTTGTTCCAAAAATGTAATGAATTAATATTCTTGTGATAGTATCAATAATAATAGTAATGCTATTTATAAACACATCCATACTCCGTGACAGCAGAACTTGCACTTCGCCTTAAGTTAAAAAATAAAATCAATAATTTTGATGATTCATTCAAATTACGGATATCATCTAAAATATATTCATTTTTGTAAAAGGTAATTCATTTCTTCATTTATCATTATCTCATTCTTCAAAAGTAAAGTTCACTCTGAAGTTTGCCACGTTATCAGAAACAAAGTAACATTGTATTGGCTGGTTTGATTCGATTGATCGATTTGATTCTAAAGTCAAAATTCAAGTCTACTCTGAAGTTGGTTCATTACCGTTATTAATTGATCATGTTGTAATGCAAATTGCGCATGGATAATTAATTACCACCTTTCTTCAAAATGTTTGTTTGTTTTTTAAATTAGTTATTATTAATAATATTATAATATATTATATATTATAATAA
>JABFQD010004127.1:0-12203 GCA_022817045.1 Psix sp. ZL-2020 | reverse complement strand
TGATCTTATGAAAATCTTAAATGTTAAGTTAAGGTGAAAAATATCCGAATTCAAAAAATTAGCATATAACTTCAGTTCGAAAAGTTTATGGCTATAATGTGATAAAATAAAATGCGGTTTAAAAAGTTTTTAATGAGTACTTTCTTAGAGATCTCCACTAACGATTCAAACTTTGAAATAATGCTTATGAGAAGATTTTTCAACAATGAGATATTATTTATTATATTATCTATTTATTATAGAGTATACAAAATATTGAATTACTCTAAACGGTAAACCATATATTTTATTATAATTGAAAATTTTACTGCAAAATTTCAGTTTAATTTCCATTTTTTCGCGCTTTAATTTTTATGTCATCAAATAAGGTTTTTCATTTATACTTTTCAAAATGTTCTTTTTAGATACATTTTGATTTAAAATCTTTTTAATGTACGCTAAAGAAAATATAAATAATATTCTTTGACCATGAATATATATGATATGGCATCTACATTATAGTAAGAATAAAGAAAAACAGAAAAAATACATCGCTCTTCCAATTTAATATTTCCACAAAAGTATTTTTTATAGAACTGAAAAATCCAACATTTAATGAGAATTATTTTTTCTTTGTGAAAATTTTGTAGATATAAGTTATAAAAATGTAAATTTGAATAAAAGTATATTAATCGAAATTACATTGAATATATGCATTAAAATGTAATCATGTCAAAGTGAATCGTAAAAAGTTATTTCCTTTGCTAGAATGACTTATATATTCATTAGAAAGTGGTTTTTAAAAAATCTTGAACAATGCTCGAGATTCACCTGCTAGTTTCTCTCGAGAAAACAATATATGTATTGTGACTTTATCACTTTCGTCGTATCGTTTTGCAGTGTAATTAATTAATTTCACACTTTTTTATTGCGCACAATTCAGAACTTCTTATGACAGACATTCGAAGTATTGCAATTAAAACTATTCTGAAGAAAGAAATCTACATTTAAAAGTTTATAGATTAACGTTTTCATAAAACCAGGATGTTTTATTTTTATTTATTTCTAAAGGCATCATTGCTGGAAATGGAAATTTCATTTTGTGACTACATTGAAACATTTTATTTTTCATACATTTTATTCTTAAGGAGCTCATGAAAAGTAGCTATTTGCATGTGAAGATCATTATAGTTAGATTCAGTATTCTGCGCGTACTCGATTAAAATTATTCCTCAGACAAAATCCAGGCGCGGGAAAGACCACGCCCTAATGGCACGTTCCGAACCAACTTTACGGTCCTTAAATTAGGCCGGGAACACTGACTTTATCACTTATGCAAGCTTTTTCGCACTGTTTCACGCATATTTAATAATTCTCGATTTTATTTCATGTCCAATCCTGATTATTTTCTCAAACGATAGCATTTTTCATTTATCAATTAATATCACTATTTATCAATATTTTTGCTCTTTCCTACATTATATGTAAACAAACTAGAAATCAATAACATTATTTTTAAATATATCATTATTTAAAAATGAATAATAAAATTTAGATATTGTTGTATTTAATGCATATAAATAATTTATTTTTATTCAATATAATATTGATCTAATTAATAAATTGTTGTAAAATATTGATAAACAATGTATGGAAAGACACAATAATAATGCGAAGAAACCAATGGAAACATAAAGGTGAAAAAATAAATAAAAATTGTGTGAAAATGCAGTTATTCTTGTCTACGGAGTCATGATTCCTCAGCCTGACTTTTTATTAGAAGCATAAATCATATGCACCTGAAAACTTACGTATGCGCTCGCGAAATATATTTCATACGAACAATGTCGAAGAGACACTTTCATTTCATTTTTCAGCTTACTTGTAAACGGCATTTTATTCGATTTTATCTCACTTCGAATACGATCAAAAATTATTCGAAATCAATTGTATAGGCGAAAAATTCATGTTAATTTGGCTTGTGTACGGGGTTATTTACGATTTTAACGACAAAATTTGTAGATTCCGCTCGCCAATAGTCTCAATTGTTCGTCAAGTATAAGTTCGATTTTCCATTCAAAATGCCAGTTCGAACGTGTATAAATTTCCTTCAGATACCTGAACAAGTGGCTCGAGCCCCGTATTGTCTCTTTTTCGTAGAATATTTTCATCTCGAAATGCTTGAACTTAGTTTTTACCTAAAAATTTATCTGAATTTGTTTCCACATTTTTTTATCCATATTCAACTTTTATTTATCATATTTATACTATATATTATTATAATTCATCTTATTTAAAATAAATTCCTATTTTTTGTGAAAATACGTTTCTTTAAAATATGAAATATGTTTGGATCTTCCTGTTTATTGAAAAACATGATTTCAAAAAATTGAAAAAATTATAAAGTAATAAAGATTTTATATTACATTTCCAGAATGTTATTTTTTAAATTGACACACTGTGTATTCATCTCTATACTATTTTCATATGTATATATAGAATGTTTATGTACATAAAATTATAGAAGATTTCCACAAAAACCCTAAGAAAGTCAACATCAAATTAGCATAAACTTCCGCGGTCTAATAATGCAAGCAGATTCAATTAACAACATCGCATTGAACGTCCCTATAATGAAATAGTTCACGCGTTAATTAACCTAAGTAATGCAAACTGCGCATAAAAACTAAGTAGATCATATTGGAAAATGTATTCGTCCGTTTGTATCATTACTTCATTTTGCTTTACGAAATTGAAAAAATTGTTTTATGACGATACGTAACAATAAATAATTTCAGGTTTCTCGCGTACCACTGAAAATTACAAATGGATTATTTCGCAAATTCATGTTTCTCTTTTCCACCTATTTTCATTTCCCTATATAAATAATTTGAATTTCACGTATTCGAAAATACGTGATGATTTGAAAAGTTCAGACGATACGATTTAAATACATATATATATGTGTGTGTGTGTTTTCATATTGCACTGATTTCTCGTATAAACATAAGTGAATGAACAAAACTTTGTAGCTTTTATACAAGAAGTATTTGCATTTACAATTTTCGTTCATCAACTTCTAAAAGTGACTCTCTGAAATTGATGCGCTATTGGTAAAAACTGATAATTTAAATACAAATTTCCAGATTGCAATATTCTATGGGTTCATTTAAGTTGTCATTTTAATTTAAATACATATACATGCATTATAAATAAATTTGTATTACATTTTACGAATTAAATTTATTATTTAAAAACATTTATACGCTGAAAACTTCAAAAGGAAAATCGAGGTTCTTAAATTAATTGTGATCCAGCAGGATTCGAATAAATGTGTTTGAATTATGAATATTTATGAGCCGCACAAAGGCAGTTCTACTCTATCAACATTTTTCATTCGATTCCTTCGTGAAACAGCGATAATTGTGAAAAATGTTGCACAAACTACAAATTACAATTTATAGTGGATGTCGAGGATATCTACAGTTCCTAATATAACTTATAATCGAAACAATTAATTGAAACTTGAAACAAGACAGTATAGAACTTTGCATTAATGAAATAATATACATAGATAGCATCATCTATTCGCTGTGAATAAAATACTCATGCTCTTGACAAATAAAGTGTATTTATGTATTGGAATCGAATGACTTGAGCGCATTGAATATAATCATTCTGTTACAAAATAATGAAGTTAGATTATGCTTAAGAAAATCGAAAGTTGAATAGAAATTAACCATCATGATATTATAACTGCAGAAAACTTAAATTCAATCTCTCTACCTTTGTTTATAGAGTGAAAATCGTGTCATTAAATTTTATTTGCAGATTAACATTTTTGTACAATGAACCGAAAGAAAAATATCGAAGTAGATGCAAATAAAAACGATTTTAGTACGCTTAAAATATTTGATAATTTTCTGTTCAGTTATCTATGTGATTACAAAAAATTCGTTCGTCCCACTATGGAATCGATCGCCAATTATCATCTAGCAGCTAGACTAATCAATACTACTCGAAGCAACGAAAAGTTATATCACACGTTCGTTTTCGAGTTCAAATATGACGTTGCGGAACGTGCAAGTTCCCTGTATTAAAACCTTCACCCGGGGAGTATTTCAAAAGTGACCCTATTTTTCGCAGTGTTTTTAATTTAAAAGCTCGAAAGAAAAAACAAGCGCAAATTCTCCCTGACGAGCACTGCGGAAGGCAAAAAAGTGGAAACTCAGGCTGAAGCTGCAAAGCAAAAGACCGCGACTTTGTTCTTGTAAACCGCACGAATCAGTTAAGGTGGCGTCGAAATTGGAGACGCGCGAAACTTGCTTTGAAACAACAACGGAAGCACGTAATAACAAGAGAGCCCCGAGGACAAGCGCTGCGTCCCACTCATAATGATCCAACGCAAATTAACGTGATTCTAATCTCTAACAGCAGCTTCTGCTGCTTTTACTCAAGAGGGGTAATAAAAATAAGATACCAGGCGTACGCCAAATGGTCATTCCGAGCGTTATTGGCTAGGTCACAATGCCTCTGGAATTCGGCATTTAGTAGGATCCGCGTGACTGCGGTCTGCTCTTAGATAACTGGGAGGCTCCGACAGAGACGGAGAGACAAAAGGAACGAGTACGCGAGTGGGGTCCCAAAGCGCTTTAGGTGGGGGCTTCGCAGCTGTTTAGCCACCATGGTCTGGCCGGCTTAGCCCCATGCCATAGTCGGCAACCAACGCCACGCAATTCGGAACATCTTAGTGAGTGAAAATGTGTGCCTTCCTTAAACAAGTTCGACACAAAGTTTCGCGGGAAACGACGTAAGTGCAATACCACGGCGCGGTCTTAAGAGTCTCGCCTTCGGCCCGCATTTCCGGCACATTTCTGTCCGATCGGTAAAGCAGCGAGGACGCCGAACGGTGCTGTCAATCGAGACAGCGCCGCAATTTATGGTAGGGATGTTTTGAAAGTGTGTTTGCGACTAAAATGAAACGTCGGAGAAATGTCAGTTTTCGACGAATGCTCGCGAGGGATCGCTTGAGAACCAATTTGCCAGGAGGATTCGGCTATGATTCGAAGCACCGGCGATGAATGGAGCCGACGGAACGTTTATTTACGCAGAGACATCTCGGTTTCCATTAGCGAACGTCAACTTCAGGGACTTCTTTCAAGCTGCTTCTTGATGAAAACTAATTTTCAAACTAGTCGCGAATTTCGTAACTAATTTCCGCTAAATGCTGCATAACAGTACTTATGAAGTGCAAACCCTGCTTATCTAATACGAACACTGCTTGACTGATGAAAACTTACGAATATTTCACTTTCGTGCTTCTCAGAGCACACTCCACACGCCGCCTCTTCCCGAACACATAACGTGAACACATGTTTACGCATTCCTAACGGAACTGCCTCAACTTCCAACTCAAATGAGAGTTCAAGTCTGATTGTCGAACTTTTTCCGAACAATTAAAAAGGCAGAAATGGCTTAGTTTGCAGAAAATACTTTTTTTCTCGTTACGCAATTAGTCAACACTTCTAAAGCAATCAACAACACAATCAATTATTCGAACCAATGGGAAGTCGAGTAAAATCGTGGGCTCAATTGGTGTCAAAGCCTCGGACGGTTTGAATTGTAGCGATATACAAATGTTAATCAGGCATAGACTGTAGTTTGCATTATTTGTCAGTAGTCATAGTTTAGTCCTGCTGACAGGGCGATCGTTTATAAACCAAAGTCACATGCTTGACTAGCTGAACGTAAAAGTAAACCTAGGTTTAACAAAAAAGACGTTTCAAGAACACCAAGCTTGTAATTTCTACGAAAGTTACACTTTGTTATGCAAAGTAAATCCCTTTTTCATAAATATACGAATAGCTTGATGTAATGGAAAGACATCATAGTTTATTATCAGTGTCAAGTTTTCAAGTTAATTAATGTTATGTTCGAGTCAAATATTGCGGTACACGTGTTGGATGAATAAGAAGTCAAAGATAACAAATTGCATGCGAGACTTGTCAACTGTTTCCGTGAGTTGGAATTATTTGATCGAGAACGATGCAAATTATATTATTATTCATATTTATCGAAAAGTTTGTTATTAACGTCGAAATAATGTTAACTTATACTCGAAAAACAAAGTCTCATTGCTTTGCCGATATAACTTCTCAGAGTTATAAAATAATAAGATGTCGCGATGAGATACGATGATTGACTGAATACTTTGTCAATTGACAACGAAGTCCTCGTCGATAATAATTAAAGACCTAAATGTAGCTATAGTATTTAGATAAATAATTGGATACATCATTATTATAGACTATCGTCAAAGAATAAATTCTGTGTGAATTTATTTGTAATAATGTCGATTAATCGATTTCTTATTTGAAATATAGTTTTGAAGTGTTTTTTTAATTTTGTCTATTCAAATGATTTTAAATAATACTTCATTTCAGTCCAATATGTTCGTTTTTAATATTATTTTCGAAAAGCTAAAAATCATAAATTAATAACCTAAATAAAGTTTTAAGTACGATACAATTAAATTTTCGTTACATAATAGAGTTATTATAAGTTATTAATCATACAATTATTAACTAGAAAACTATAGTTATTACTGAAAAGAATTTGCGCGTTTTTATAATCTCTTTTTCACTTGTCATATTTTACAGATCATTATTCACTATCACTTATAACTAAAATGCGTTTAATGAATATACAGGTCATATGTATGTTTTCCATCCAAACAATCGAATTATTAATGTTATAATGTAATTAATTTCACTTATCGAGACGCAGCGTTAGAATTAAGTCAACATATTTCGACTCCACAATCTTCGTTTAAAAGACAGTTGGAATAAGAATTCATAAATAATCAAAATGAGTATATCGAGAAGTTTGAATCAAGAACAAAGTGCAAGATACAGTCATTAGGAAATAATTTCTTACTCACAAAGAAAAGGTTGGTCTTGGCGGTAAAATTGATGCATATAACACTTTGTTTTAATCATAGTATTTTCCGTAACGGCGCAAGACCGAACGTCAAATTTTCTCTAGTGTTTGAATACTATAATAACATCGACAAAGGCTCAAATTCTTCTTATGTTATTCATTAGAATTGCTCATTTTCAAAAGCGGTTCTACTTACCGTAAGCCATTCTCTTGGGTTTCATTTTCCGCATCCAATTCTGAACCGTCAACATTTATGCTTTAATTTGATCTAGAAATTAATCCATTCACTCATCAAGTTTCAAAAAAATTCCATAAAAGCAATTAATCACGGATTTTTAATATTCTACGGGGTGTGAACTGGACTTGCGCAAATAATTGTTCAGTCAGGCAACAAAGGAAGGAAGCATAAAGTGATCCTACCTTTTTCACATTTTTGCTTATTTTTACAGTGGAAAACAATGGGATTGATTATTCTAGGATATTATGTAAATTCATTTCTAGTGGAATTCAATTAGCTTATTATGTTCATCTTAATTTTCAGTAAAAATGATTTTTTCTTCTTTTCTAGCATAATTACAAGCAATGAAAATCTCAGTATTTATTTATCTAATTAATGGAACATTGGTAACTGCATTTTAGCTTCTATGGAATTGTTAGGAAGAAAGTTACGAGACAAAATTGGCGCGAAACAGAACGACGCTGCAGGCATGATAAAAAGTCGATAACAACTAATTTTACATTGTCGTTTGATTAGGACAATTTTCCGTAGTGTAAACAAGTCATTATCTTAAAAGAGATTGCGTGCAATTAGCATTTTACAAATGGAAATCAATGAAAAACTTTAGTTTTAAAATTAGTGCTACTTAAATTGCGATCGAAACCAGGTTAAATTGCTAGGTGAGAGGTCAAACTGGTACTCGATAACAAGACGAAATTAATAACTTAAATAATAATTGATATTTTGGTTCAATATATTTATTGTCAAGAGAAACAGAAATCTTTTAAGAAAATATTTATCATTTAACAGATTATAACAAACGTGATGCTTAAAACCTTATTATTATCATTATTATTATTATTATTATTATTATTAATGGTCATGCTAATTTAAGGAAATGTGATCAATTATTAATTTGAATGAGTCTTGAAAGTTTGAATGCGTGATGTAAATTTACGAGATTAACTTGATTTAATATCTTGTTTTTAATGAAACATAATTAAAAATGTTTAATTTGTTATCATCCTCAATGAAAGTTTATTTGCTAGAAAAATTATGATGTATAAATATATATTATATGAAAATACATACACTCTTAGTGTGATACTTCAGTATATTTGGTATGATATTTTAATATGAAACATTTCATATTCTTATAAACTTGGAGCAAATTGTGCAATTAACCTATATATTATATTGAAATATTCAATTTCTAAAAACTAACCTGGATTTAAACATTAATACAAGAAATTATCATTTACTTTTTTTCTATAAAACTAAAATGTTAGGTTTGAACTTCTGCAGGAAAACAATTATCAATTGATCGACTCATGACTAGCAGCAATTGAAATAATAAATAATTTTTACTTTCATACTTTTTTGCCTGTATGAAGAAAATACGAAATATATGAAAAAACTATTTCAGTGACCTGCACGCGCTTACGAATGTGTAAGGTAAATTCAAAGCAGTATTTCGCAAAAATATGTAGCAAAAAATTATCCTATTTCCAGTGCAATAATTTATTATTTAAATACATGCAAGTCATCGTTAATGTAGGATAATTTTGTATAAGCGAGATAAATAAAACTTGATTACTAAATAAATAACATAATTTATGTCATAAAAATGCTATGAAAACTAGTCTATTAATGATTAACAAAAACGGACGTAGGTAATAAAATCTATTGGCTCAACGAATTAAGCGAGCTGATCTGAAGAAAAAAAATTGCTGAGACATATTGGAGTAAGTAGTTTATGGCGGTACCCTTCGTATGGACCAACTAACAGTCAATGCAATTGTCAACTAAAGCAATCATTTAAACGAGAAACTCAAGTAAATAATAAACCTCTAGGTGTACATTTATTTGCCTGTGAATTGTACGCCCATTGCTTATAGCAATTAGTGTTTTGCATGCATACTCTCGATCAATTATCAGTTTTTAATACATTTTTGTAGCTTTCTGAATATCTAAATATACTGTGCGGAAATAAACCCAGCTTAACTCATCATTTCATTTATTTATCAACTGGCTAATTCATTTTTTAAATCATTCATTTGTTAAATTCTTATCAACTAATTTGATTTTCCCGCAAAAGTTAATTTAATACCTACAAGTATCTTTTAGTGGATTGCTAGATGAGAATAGTAGATTGAAAAAGCTCGATTGTTGTTGACACAATTAAAATGAAAAGTGGCAAATGGAATTTATATGAGCAAAATCAGCGCGCGTCCTTCTCGCTTAAACCTGACGTCTAAAAGCACAAAGTATCTACTCCTCAAATTAGAATGCAGTGACACCTGGATCGATTTGAAGTGGTGCAAATTTTCTCGCTTACTTAGCGTTACTCGGCGCGCATTATACGCTTATTTTTAAAACATTAGATACTCACCGACTTAAAATTCATACTGCGCTATCATTGGTTATTTGTCTTACCGCTGGATCATTTTTCTCCATGACGAAAATAGTCTTCGGTGAAAATTTGGTATCAATCATAGCAAATGTCGGATAAGCCATTATTATAAGAATCTTTTTAATGGAGAGAAAAATTCGCGATTGGTTCCATCAATTTTTAAGCATTGACAACGCCATAAGTAAAATGCACACGTAGCTTTTTTAGAAATATTTCGAATAATATTTTCGATTACACTAATAAAAAAAAGGAATGGCAGTTCAGCAAAACATTTCAAACTTTGAGTCTAAGTAAGTTTCATTATTCATGAACTTTTTCAAATATTTGTACTTTGCAAAGCTGCTAATTACCATTGCATAATTGAAATGTAATCTGTTCTTTATAATTTACCACGATGTAAAAAGGAAGTAATAAGAAATACAGTTGTTTGTTTGACAAGAAAATCCATTTGATTGTGAAATTCATGTCTTGTTATCGCATTGAACGTAAACAGAAAGTTACTTTTTGTTGCGTCGGAAACACGAATGAACTTGCAAATACGGAAAATCTTCTCCGCCATCACGAACTTTCGTCAACTTTTAACGGAAAAGCGATATCCTATAATGGAGCGCGAAATAAAACTCATCGCAAAATGTAAAAACAGATTAAGGAAGTTGGTGAAAATTGAAGTTCACATTAACGTAGAAATCAAACACATTTCAGACCAATTTCTCCTAGCATTGAAAGCGAGTCGTGTCGATATTCCTGAAATAAATTTAAATTCGCTTTGTAATCAATAATTTAAATTTAATTTTAAATCCTCGATCGTAGAATTAAACATGCATTCAATTCCAAAACAAACCAACTGACTTCTCTCCGGCGTCTCTCGGTTCTTAACATCGAAGCATCTCATTTCGTTAAAATGCACAAATTTTGCAGCTGCAACGAGCCAAAGAATTTTTCTGGTAGGTGATCAGAGCCAAAAATGTTGACAGTCGTTTGAAATTGCCATCCAAATGAAATTCCGAAAACTCTCATCTAGTCCAAAAATGGAGCTGCTGTCGCGGCGCTCTAACGGTCGAACTTCGAACTTCAAAAGGTCCAAGTCTTTTCGAGCCTCGGTTCGGCTGATGTCGAAGATCAGAAATCACAGGCTCAATTCGAATTTCGATTCGAGCGCCGTATCGTTCGATCCCAAAGGCAACAAGTCTCCGGCGAAAGCCTTTGATTCCGATTACCAAAGACCGAAAGTCACACCACACAAGAAATTGCTTGAACAGAGGAAAAAGGTGAGCGTGGAGAAAGAGATAGTCGAGGATTTGAAACACAAATTGTCTCTGACGAGCAAAATTCTCGGAACGAAGCCAAAAAAGAGGCCAGAGAATGAGTACAATTCATACGAAAATCCGAACTTCTGCTTGGATAGTTCACTCGACTCGTCCATGTCGAGCTATTTCCACGCGGAAAATTTGAGGGAAAACGTGAAACCGAAATCTCCCGTCAAGGTTGTCAGAGATGAGCCCAACGAACCAACCGCATTGACGATTGTTTTGGGCGAGCAACCGCCCATAAGATGCCAATACTCTTTGTCGGAACAGAATCTCAACAACGAAGATTTCCTGGAAAATAACAAAGGAGTGAGGAAAGATGATAAATTAGCTAAACAGCGTTCTGGCGTTGATAATTTAACAAGCTTTTGGAACAACAAACGAAGTACCAGCTTTCGCTCGCGCAAGAACCAGAGAAAGAAAACGAGCAAATCTCTGAAGGATCTGGAAGCTTTGGACCAATTACCAAGTCTTACATCTTCTATTTCTACGTCAAGTATAACTGATGTCTAAGATATTTACAATTATATGTGTTGAAAAAATAGATTGTGCTTTTTAGATTCCATTTTAGAGTAATATGTCATGGCTGATGTCATAAAGTCCGTAGTTTAATCAATAATAAAATTAAGTTCACTTTATAATTCCGGATTAACTATGATATTTAATACTGAAAATATATTATTTATTATAGAAGAGTTATTTTTATCTATTATTGTTTATCATTTTTTAGATAAAATCTGTTGGAGGTTGAGATTTTTATTTGAATGATATTAGCAATATAGTATATAAATAAGTTTTTTATTACACACAACATTATTAGTACAAATAAAAATGTCACATCTCATTTTATTATTGAAAGATATCAATTAAAAATATTTAGCTTTAAGAGTTTCAAAATGACATATTGCCTTAAAGTGAAATACTAAAGATTTTAATCTCTCGTGCACAGGAAATTAGATTTCCTGATTTATTATTTTTCACTACTTTTTTCATTTATCAAGGATGAACGCTGTAATTTGAATAAGGACTATATTTAATAAAAATTATTTAGCAATGCTTAAATTAAACGAAATTAAACGAAATTAAACCTTCGCGAAATTTGCAATTCAAAGATTCCATGAACAATATCAAATTGAATCTAGATTGCTTATTATCAAAATGTTCTTCCATCCAATTAATAAATTGCTTTTTACTATCAAAATAATAGTGAAAAATTGAATTGAAATATCACATGTTTTATAATTAGTTAATTAAGAATATATTTTATCTTATAATTAATAACACATAAATAGTATTGTTTTCAGTTATATGTAAATTCATAATATATTAATCAAAGTATTGCAAAAAA